>BJBW01005401.1:18852-33988 GCA_004320125.1 Scolopax mira | reverse complement strand
GCAACCTGGTGTGGTGGGAGGTGTCCCTGCCCAGGGCACAGGGGTTGGAACTCGATGATCTTTAAGGTCCCTTCCCACCCAAACCATTCTATGATTCTATGATATCTCAACTCTCCTTGCTGGATTTGGGGTTTTTGCTGGACTTTCCTGGTCAAATCTGGGTAGAAATGGCTGCAGCCAAGGAAACTGCAGTCATTTTCTCCCCATTTTACAGCTGGAGATGCTGAGGCTGGAGCTGGGACAGTGACCGACAGTACCTCCTCGCTGCCTCCTGGGCTCTCTCATGTGGTTTAGTAGGATGGAAAAGCCCAACCACCCCTGTGTGAGGATTTGGGTCAAAAATAACCCCAAACCATTTCCTTTTTGCCAGGAAAATAACACCAGGAGGCTGCAGAGAAGCAGGAGGGTTAGCACACCAGTGGATGCTGGGCTCAGATCTCCTGGCCACCTCCATGTTTCTCTGTAGCTCTCGATGCTGTGCTGAAGTTTTCTGAGCTGAATCAAGGGATTTGAGGAATATCAAGCAGAAAACAAAGGCATCCATTAAAGGGAGAGGGGAGTTGAGACCTTTTACTTGCCTCCCAGACACTCGAGATGCCACACGTAGCTCCAGTGGCCGAGCACACTTAGGAGCCTGTTGCACCAGGGGAAGGTGGAGATGGAAGATGCCCAGGCAGCTGGATGGCTTTGTGCTTTTTCAGCTTCAGTTTTCACCTGTTGAGCTCCTACAGTTTCTGGCGCAGCCCTGTGTCACCTTCAAACTGGGGACAGGCAAGCTCAATGGGGTCCCAGTTCATCAGCAGTTTGTGGGGAGATGGGATAATGACCAATGAGGAAAGGTTAAAAGTATTGAGGCTGTTTATCCTAGAGAAAGAAACATGGCAGATAACATCTTCAGGTAGATAAAAGAGGGTTTATCCGAAGAGAGAGGGATGGAAGAGGGAGGAAACATTCTGTTCCCGGTTTCCACAATGGAGAAGCAAAAAGCAACGGGCAAATCACCTGGAGAAAGGTTTAGGGAAGATCTCTGGGGAGCTGGTTTAGGTGTAAGGAAATGAGGGAGGGCAATCACCATTGTCAGAGGTTTTTAAAGCTGAGCCAGAAAACATGTGTCCCAGGTGATCTATGTGCTGATGGGGCTCTCCCACCTTCTCTCATCAATAAAAGCTTTTGGTGGCTCATTGCTTAAACCGGAGGATGCTGGAATTGCTGCCTGATCCAAGGAGCTTCATTCTCTCCAGAAGACAGGCTTGAAATTAGTGCCAAGCACAGATTTTGGTCCAGTCCCACTTGCAAGTAAATCTCTATGCTCCCCTGGATCTAAGTCCAGCACTGAGGATGCCCCAACCCCACCACATGGTGGAAGGATGGACGTCTGTCCGCTCCTGTTCTTGCAGCTGCGTGTGGCTAAGACCTCAGGATGGAGAGCACATGGCTGCTAGACCATCCCATGGGCCAACAGAAACACCAGTGTCACAGTCCAGGAGGTAGAAGAGAGGTGGCAAGCACTGGGGGAGCCTGGACCCTTCATCCCCGTTGTCATGAAGATGGTCTGGGATCCCTCTTGAGGTGTGGTAGGATAATACCTATGGGATCAGCAACAATGGGAGAAGGTTGGGCACATCTTGGACCTGCTGCATCCCTGCTGCCATAAAGCTGGTCTGGGATCATTCCTGAAGTTTGGTAGGATGATACCACATGGGATCAGCAACAATGGGAGAAAGCTGGTCACATCTTGGACCTGCTGCTCCCTGGGGAAAGGTCACGATGAGGCTGGGGAGCGTGTTTTGCAGCCCAGTTAAAGCTGCAGGTCTCATGCAGTGGCCACAGCGTGAGCGCTTGGTGCGAAGAGTCAAACCCAGTCACTAGGGCAAGAAACTGCAGAAGCCAGCTGGGGCTTGGAAAAGAACGAGAAAAAAAAAACCAACCAAAAAACTACCAAAAAAACCCCCAGCCAGAAACTAACCCGCTGCATTGAGAGCTGACTGCAAGCGATGGTTGTTTGAAACATGGCAGGGTATCAGAGCCCTGGAGGAGCTGGACGTGTGTACGAGACGGAAGGTAGTCGGAGGTGGGTGCCAGTATTTTCTGGCAGGGTTGGGTTGGAAATATCCTTCAGCTCCTTAGATAGCAAGCTGGAGATTACGAGGCGAAGGAATGCGCCGTGAGCTGCTGCTGCACCCGGCCGTGGGAGGGTGGGAGGAGAAGCCAAGCCCCATGGCAGCGTGAAAGGAAACAGCCCGGAGACACGCAGGGAGGAGGAGGAGAAAAATCAGGTCAATGCTCTCTGAACAGGGAGTAGAGAAGGTCCCTGGGGAAGGAGAGCGGTACAGGGGGGTGATGCGTCGTGAGAGGAGGTCTCCACAGCAGAGAGATCATAGAATTGTGGAATCACAGAATGGTTTGGTGGGGAGGAACCTTTAAAGCCCATCTAGTCCAACCCCCTTGCCATGGACAGGGACATCTTCAGGTAGACCAGGTTGTTCAAAGCCCTGTCCAACCTGGCCTGGAGTGTTTCCAGGGATGGGGCATCTCCTACCTCTCTGGGCAACCCGGGCCAGTGTGTCATTACCCTCAGCATAAAACATTTCTTCCTTATATCTAGTCTGAATCCACCCTCTTTTAGCTTAAAATTGTTACCCCTCATCCTAGTAAGATGGGGTGGTGGTTGTTCCCCATGTGAATGTCATGGGTTCAGCTGGGACTGCTGCTCTGCAGGTGGTACAAATGCAGCAAGAGCCCAGGAACCAAACCAAACAAGCTGGAGAGAGGTTTAGTGCCACCTCCTAGGGGTTGGATGGGGGCACTTAGCAGGTTTGGGATCCCAACCCAGGCCTCCACTGCCCTCCCATCTTGGCCTGTCAAGGTTTGCCATGACCCCACTCCCCCAAGTGCTGGAGAGCAGAGGGAAGTTCTGTCACTTCATCTGGCTCCCCAAAGCTCTCTGCTTTTGGGAACTTCCATCTCCATCCAACAGCCCAAATCCTTGGACATCTGCCTGGCACTGCCCAGACCCTGGGGGGGTCTGTGGCACCTCACATCCATCACTGTCTCCCCCAACACTGGTAGCCCTGCAGATGGGGAAAGGCAAGTCCCAAATGTTTCTCCTTGGCAGGGAACCAGAGGGAGGGGAGGTGATACAGGAAAGCGTCTCAGCTCCGTGTTTGAATGCACAGCTGGGAAAAAGATATTCCCAAGACCTCACTCATTTTCCCAACGACACGGAAACATGGCAATGGAAAGGAGGAGAGACCTATTTTGGCCGGGTGATGTGCTTTTCCTCCCCAGGGGGCTTTAACTAAGGTCCTGAGAAGCCACTGCTGTTTATACCGAGCTTGTAGCCTCCAGCTCCTTATTTTACTCTCTTTTAAAGAACACAAATGTTGGGCTCCATCTGTTCCTTTGAGAGATTTCCTTTTTTTTTAAAGGCAGAATCCAGGAGATGTGCTTCTAGAGTATTTTTTCCAAGCATAAATCCCCTGACCCTCTCTGCTGGGCCACGGGGTGGCCAGGCTTTGCTTACGCCTCTCCAGTGTGTTTTGGACACTGGAGGTGCTGCCAGCTGAGCAAAGATGGGCTATTCCAACTTTTGTTCCTTGTAGGAAACACTTCTGCCTCCCTCTCCATCTCCCAAGTGATGACACCGGATGATGACAGCACCAGGCCAGGAAAAAAAATTAAAAAATGATAGCAGCACTGGAAAGAATAATAAGAAAAAAAACCCCACACAGCAAAAAAAACCCACTCGAAGTTCTATCAAATCACATGGGAATTAAACACCATCGTGCTCAAGTCACTCCTGGATCTCAAAGGAGAGGTTACCGAGGTCTTTTGGACAGCCAGCACGTGGAGTGTTGGTTATGAATGACATGTCCTTCTTGGAAGGGACCCCAGCGTGAAGATGGGACCTGCTGTCTAACAAGAGCCTGAGTCCTGGGAGCAGGGCTGGTATCTCAGATGGCTTTGCCATGGGACACCAGAACTGCCACCTTCTGCACCCAAATGGCTTGTCATCATGGCAGGTCACCTCAGTGTGGCATCCCAAGGGGCATAGGAAAGAGCAGCTCCAGGCTTTGAGAAGGGACAATTTCTTTTCCCTGGGAAAGGTGCCAGGATCAGGAAAAGCCACCCTGTGATTCTGACTCACCCTTGTTTGTCTTCTGCCATCAGCCCACCATGCCCTTGTGCGTCTTCTGCCATCGACCCGACACTCAGGGACACACTGCTGGAGAGTCACTCAGCTGGTGCCAACTCACTCTTGGGTGTCTTCTGCCATCAGCCCACCATGCCCTTGTGTGTCTTCTGCCATCGACCCGACACCCAGGGACACACTGCTGGAGAGTCACTCAGCTGGATTAGCTTTCTCTGTGGCACCACACCAGTGGAGCCACCTCCAGGAAAACTCCCAGCATGGTCAAGCCCAGAGTTAACTTTCCAGGCAAAGTTGTTGGAAATTAGGAAATGAGAAGGGAGAGAGCGGAGGCTGCTGCGTTCCAGCTCTCCTACATCCCAGAAGATCAAACAGATGGGGATTGTTCTGCGAGGCAGAGCAGTTTGGGGGAAAAAAAAAAAAAAAAAAAAAAGAAAAAAGAAAGATGCTTCTTTGCTTCTCAGCTGCTCCAGAGATCATGGGTGACATTTCCAGCAGGGCAAGGCGCTCTACACGGTCATGTCCCGGCTAATACAAGGAGCACATGGGCTCGTTTCCAAGCCTTCTGGCTTTGGGCCAGTCACTTAGCTCTCGGCATCTCGGGTCCTCTAGCTGGAAAAGAGGAAAAGAGCTGTTCTTCCCGGCCTCTCCCGGAATGTTAGGACATCTGGAGGTGAGGATGGGGTGTAGGCCTACAGCCCTACTGCAGCAAGCTCTCAGTCGTAGAGTGTGATGGACGCTGGTTTTTCAGGAACCCGGCCCCACGCTCGCAGGTGCAAACCTGTTTTCTGCAAGGTCAGGTCCAGGAAGTGTCATTTGAATGATTGATGGCCTTTTTTGCAGGGTGGGGAGAGCTGTTTCCTTCTTTTGGCCAAGCTCTGGAAACTACCCACTGCTAAAGACAGGATGCTGGGAGCACTGGGTTGACAAACACACAGGCTCCTAACTCACCCTTTCCGAGGAAATTTGGCATCTGTGGTGAAGAGAGGTCTGAGGAAGACCTGAAAGCAATGTCTAAAAGAAATGAGCTGAAAGAGGGGAGATTGAGATGAGATCTGGGGAAGAACTTGTTTGGTGTGAGGGTGGTGAGAGCCTGGCCCAGGTTGCCCAGAGAAGCTGTGGCTGCCCCATCCCTGGAGGGGTTCAAGGCCAGGCTGGAGGGGGCTTGGAGCAACCTGGTCTGGTGGGAGGTGTCCCTGCCCAGGGCAGGGGGTTGGAACTGGATCATCTTTAAGGTCCCTTCCAACCCAAACCATTCTATGATTCTATGATAAATCAGAAAGGGAGGTGGTCTGTCTGTCTGTCCCTCTAAGGTGCTGTGCAGCCAGCATCTCTCCCCCTTAACTTATGTGGCTTTGCAACCAGATCAAACGCCAGGTTCACCTAATCCAGAAGGGAGATTCCCTTGGGCTTTTCCTAAACGCCGTTGGGCATCAGAACAGGACCGCCTGAACTCTGAAAAAAACCCCCCTTTCTGGGGCAGGAGAGCTGCCAAAACATGCAAATCATCCAAGAACCGCCATTCTGCTGTTCCCTCTGTTCTCCAGGAGACCTGACTTCTCCTCCCAGGAGCTGGGACCATCCAGAGCTGATTTGCAAAGCGAACTGTAAACTCGAAAACCTTATGTCAGGAAGAAGTCAGAAGGCATCCTAACCAGAAACATATTTGGGGAGTGAGTCAGTGGAGGGGGAAGCAAAAGAAAAGAAAAAAACACAAACAAAAACAAGAAAAAACCCAGAAAGTTGCACCCTTTTACTTGATGAGAAAAGCATATGGCAACAGCCAATATTGTGAACAACATTCCCCAGTCCAACAACCCAGCCAGAAAGACAACTCATGACTCAACTGTTGTGTTTCATCCAAATATAAAGGAAAAAAAAAAAAAATCTTGTTTGAGAGGGGTATCTTCAGGGAGAGTCAGCAAGAACCGATTTCGCTAATTAACCGAATTGTTTGGAGAGGGTAAAAATGACTTGGCAGAAGGCTTTAGGCTGAGTGGAAAGGCCTGATTTAAACACAGTGGTGGGGAAACAAGTGCACCCTGCAGGTGTATATAATGCATAGGATGCATCCGCACAGAACCTTCCCCCTGGGCTCCACGGAACCCCCTCGGGAGGACCTTCCTGCTGACACAGACACAGTTTGCATCCAGAGCTCCCGCTTCCCCCAGAAGGCGGCCAATATGTGTCACCGTAAATCATAAAGCCAAGGAGGCCACGAATGCCATCACGATTATGAAACAGCCCGAGGAATCGGCCAAACGGTTACTGCAGAGCCCTGTAATGGCTCTGATTTTTCTCTTTTAGCTGGACTAAAAGAAGGGGAGGTGTCGCAGGAGGCAGGACCGGCCCGGCATGGTCTGCAGATGTTTTTTCAGACTTCCAAGGACTACTCGGAGTCAAAATTCTCTGCAGACTTTCTGACGGTTCCCAAGACTTTGTGGTTGCAGATGTCAAAGCTGTAACGCTCGGTCAGCCCAGTGACATTGGGAAAGAGAGCAGATAATCCCTAGAAAGCTGTCCAGCGATGCTGGGTGGGAAGTTATAGCCTGCAGGAGGTCAGACAAGAGGCATTGGTCCCTCCTGACTTGAGCCATCCGTCAGTGGCCGGGTTTAGGTGACTGTGGGCAGGGAAGGAAAGGCTGGTGGTGCCCCAGCGTGGAGCTCCAGCCCAGATGTTCCTTAGAGGAGCTCCAAGGCCAGGCTGAATGACCAGACATCTCCTGGTCTAGTAGGAGATGCACCTGCCCAGGGCAGGGGGTTTGGAACTGGATGACCTTTAAGGTCCCTTCCAATCCAAACCATTCTATGATTCTAGAGGCTGTCCACCAAAAGTGGCCTCAGGAAGGGGGTTACAGGACCTGGAGACACTTCTGGGAGATGCCACCGGAGAAGTGGCTACCTTGCAGGACCATTCCTAGGCTGAGTGTGGTCACTGGGGCAACTCAATACCACCAAGGAGAAGCCTTGCCATGGCAACACTTTGGGTGAGCATCCAGTTCAGGTGGGAAGGCATCACTCAACCCCTCCAGGAATAAGAAGTTGCTGGCACAGGACTGAGCCCCCCAGGGGAGGAAAGGGGCTCTCATGCTGCTCACTGACATCCACCATTGGCCCGTGTCTCCTGATGGCAGCATCAGGCTCCAACATGTGTTGAACACGTGCTGGCTGATACTCATCAGGCTGCTCCACAACCCTGCCAAGCTTCGCCTTGATTTAATCAGCACTGTTTTTTTTTTTTTCCTTCCCTCTTTCTTTCCCCCTCCCATCCCAAAGGCAGATGCGGTTCTCTCCGACACAAAGGAGATGGCAGGTTCCTTTCGTGACAGGGGAGCACGCATCCCTGGAAGGAACATTTCTATCCTCTTCCCTTTTCTGCAACCACCACAAAGCGGCCTCACCTCCTTCCCTTCCCCCTGCTGATTTTTAATACTCCAGTTTCTATGAAAAGTTATTAAAACCCACTCCACCCCGCACTCAATTGCATGCAAGGGGCAGTCTGGTGAGCATAAAGGAGAAGACCTGGGGCTGTCCCATCCAAACATCCTGCTTTGGAAACACAGAACGTTCAGCTGGTAACAGTTTTGAACTGAAAGAGGGGAGCTTTAGATAGGATCTCAGGAAGAAATTGGGGAAATCACTGGTGGAAGGTAGGGGGTGGCATCGCCGGGACACGCTCCCGTGAGAGACCAGCTGAGAGATAAATGGTGTTTATTTTGGAAGTGGTCTGCTCTGCTTCGCAAATAGGTCTAACCATTTCCTTACTGACAGCACACTGAGCAACGCCGAAAGTACCTGAAGTTATTTTTAAACTTACACATTGGTTGCTTAAAAGTAATTATGAATGTGAAAGTAATTTCTGATAAATCCTGCGGTATTAAAGTCATCAGAGCAGGACAATGGCATTTTTAGATGGAAAACAGGCATGCTCCTCATCTGGCCCTTCAGCAGGGCAGAATGGGAGGGGGAAAAAGAGGTTTCAGAGGGTTCTCTGAAGGATTTTTGCCATTTTGCATTTCCACGCTGATTCACAGCCACCCCAGGAGGTGGTAGGGAAACCCACCTCCCTGCCCAACCAAAGCAGAGGGCTTGGGGTAGCCCCACAGCAAACCCTGGTCAGGGGGGAACTCCTCACCCTCCCTGTGGGCTGGATTTGTAGCACCATCCAACTCAGCACCCAGGTTTCACAAGCATCTCCACCCCAAGACCACAGCCACCAGCCCAGCCTTTGCCCACCCCCATCAATCCCATCAGCTTTTTCCACTGCTGAGGGTTAATTGAGTCTCCATGCCCAGTTGCTAGTCCTAACCCTGAAAAACGAGGATATTTGGAATTCAACCTCCCCCCAGTGCACGTAAGTGACTCAGTTCTGGAAACACAAGCTGTGAAAATACACCAGAGACGATGTGGTCCCTCAGCCTGGTGGCAGCACAAACTCCTTCCCAGTTTTGGGAAGGCGTGAGAGACAGCAGTAATTGGAAAGGTATCACAAATTCAAAACCAGCAGAGCTGCTCTGCTTTTTCCCCTCTTCCCGTGGCTTCAGTTTCCAGCCCATTTGGGATCTGCAGGCAGGAGGAGGTGAACAACATCAGAGAAAAACCAGGATTCAACCACAGTGTGATTTCTCTGTTCCAGAGATTCAAGGGTTCATCACTGGTAACCTAAAGCCTTTTAGACCCCGCCCCCTAAATTCATATTATACATATTCATCAAAGAAAAGGTAGTAAGAACAACAAACACAAAAGGCACTCAGAATATGACCCCAAACTCACTTAAGTCGTGGGAAGACCTTTGTTTTGTTGGAGTTGGGAGAAGCAGCATAAGCAGGACCACGCAGGTACCTTGAGGTGGTTTGTCACGTTACTGGTTATACTGTATTAGGGAGAAAAAGATCTGGATTCATAAGGCACCAGGTAAGATCAATTTCTACTTGAAACAGATATTTGGAGATCAAAACCCAAGCTAAAGAAGCCTTCATATAAACTGAAGAAATTAGTACAACCCAAAAAGCCTGAGATGCTTTGGCACCAACAGGCTTGAAAATCATGTTTTGAAGTAGAAGTCAAGGATCTTCTTTATCCAGGGAATGGTTAAGACCCTTTAAGGAGCTGCTCTTGAAGTGCAGGACCACTCTGAGATGAGACATGGACTTTCAAGACAATATTAAAAGCCATAGAACCAGCAAGAAGCACAAATTGGACGTGGTGTCCTCGGAGCAAAAGTGCCTGGTTGGGGCTGAAGTCTGTGGAGAAGGCTCCCATGTCCATGCTTACAATCGATGAGGCACCAGGGAATGGGCAGAGCAGCTGCAAGAAATGCTATTTAAGAAACAAAGAGAGGAGTTAATCTGTGGCAGATGCCCACAGAATTGTCAAAGGAAAAGCCTGCCTTTGGATAAGTCAGCGAGGATTTCCAAACCGCAAGAGATTGCTCCTGGGACATCTCATGATGGCATGGGGGACTCAATGGCTTCTCGCTCTCGAAGGGAAAGGATCGGCCAAGGTCTGCCAGTCAAGAGCTGCTGCAACCACAGCTGGGGAGAGAGAGCATTTTTTTGAGGAAAAAAAAGCTGATGTTGGAATTTTTTTTCTAATGGGAGCAGGAACACTGACCTCGGGGCGATGGGGAACTTTGAAAGCCAGGCACTTCTCTCCATGGATTAGGACATCTCCTCTCATTCCTCAGAAGAGGAGACTGTGTCAACACTCTGCAAGCTGTGTGGGTGGTTTTAAGCGCTTCTGCAAATGGCACACAGAGAAAACCCAAAACTCTGTGACATCTATAGCAGAGCGTGGGTCAAGCAGGCCTTCAGGGAGGCAGGAGAAACCCAAGGAGCAAGGAACCAGTCTTGGGAGAAGCCAGCCCAGATCCACACGCCAAAAATCCACTGCCAATGACAGAAAATGCTTCCTCAGCCCCAGAGTGAAACTGATCGACAAACACAGTGAAGAGAAAACACGGAAACCCCTCCTGAAAATCTAAATACATCCAAGCTGGGCTTTTGGGAGAAGTTTCAGGGATCAGGACTTGGGCTTCAAGTGGGTTTCAAAGTTCCACTTCAAGTCTCCAGGAGGCACAAGGTCAGGCTCAAACATTCGGGAAGCGAATGGCAAATCCAGCGGGTGGAAAGAGAAAACCATGGAGGAGGCAGAGGTGGCAACCAGGTGTAATAGATACACACGAGAATGTGAGACGTTCAGTTCAGCCTAATGCCACTAATTAGGAAAGGAGATAAAAATAATTGAAGTTGGCCAGCTTGACTCTCAGGGTAAAATAAAGCAAAGGGCCTCTACCTCCAGAGACAGGGCAAGTAAAGCAGAGTATGCAGGGGAAGGGAGGTTGTGGTAGAACCATGAGAGAATAATTAGGAGCAAAGGGATGGAATTCAGTAAAAACAGGGGGGGAAGAATAATTATCTGCCAAAATGACCTCGTAGCATGAAAAAAAAATAACCCACCCCAAAACTGTAAGTGTCAAATTTGGACAAAGTGCTCAAGGCCAAGTTCCAGCAAAGAGCTCGGTATCAGGCAGAGGCCCGACAACGGCGCAGTACGTTTCCCTTATCTCGGTTTCTCAAGAAAAACCACCAGTCAACAACAGCTTGTAAAACTAAACATCATTCTTGCAGAAGAAAACAAGTCAGTAATTGGAAGCCAGGACATTCCAGCTCTGTATTATGCCATGAACCATCTGACCAGAAAGTTTTGAGCGTGAAATTTAGACTCCAGCGTGCAGAGACGTGACCCTACTTGAATCTTTCTTCCACTGCAGGACAGAAAACGGGGCAACCCTTTCTCTAACAACTTCCAAATTCAATTACCAAATAGCATTTATAGTATTTTTTTTTAACTTTGGAGGAGGAGAAGAGATTTTTTTTTTTTTTTAAATTTTTCTTTTTTTGGAGGATTAAGAAGAGGAAAGCCTGCCCGCAGCCTGCTTAACATCTTTGCACATGCTTTAGAATAAATGACGATTTATTCTTTTGAGGTGTGTTTTATCTTTGTAATTAAGCTTGGAGATTAGCAGACGTTCCACGAAGGTACAAATTAGAACAGAATCGTACACACAGACGCCCACTAACCTGGGGAAAAAAATGCAAAGCCGTGAAGAGGTGTTGGTCCTTATTATCCCTTTTCCCACCAGGAATACGTTTACTTCTCAGCTCTGTCTTCTCCCTGATTTACCAAGGGGTATGGACACAAAAGCAGGATCCCATCCCTTATATGGAGAGCAGGCAGCAAGTACCAGCATGTTCCGATGCGAGAGGAACAGCTATTCCATAAATCTGAAACATGTTCTGGACAACAGCAGAGTTTACACAGACCACAAGAATTACAGGAATTAACCCCCTTTTGTTTACAGCGTTTGAAAAAGAGATCTAGTGTGGATCCAGTGGTGCAAGGGCAGTGACAACTCACAAAGGACTGAAACACAAACCATGCGCATTTGGAAATGTTTTGCATGTTCTAAATATAAAAGAAGATCCTCCTTTTATGTTCAAGTTCTCCTAATTAGGAAAAGCTGATTAAACAACTTATCTGGAGAGCCAGTAATATAAACACAAGCCTGTTTTCTGGAGCAGAAGTGTCAAGCTTCTTTCTCTTAGAGGGTTATTTTAATTTTTTATGGTTGTTCATCAACCGAGGTAAACACGTCAGGCAGGAGAGTGACCATCCCCTGAGGACAGACGGATTTTTTTCAGAGCTCCACACTGAAGCTAAGTCCGTCTGAACATCTTTGATGTTCCTGTCATCTTCTCTCCTTCCCATCCTCTTCTGCTCCTCCCTTCCCTTCTTCTTTGCATTGTTTCCCCCTGCCCCTTTATAATTATTCCTCAATCCGTAATCCAGCCATACAGCCCTAGCTCCTGATTCCTTCCCCACTGCACCACGCACCAGGGACACAAGCCCAAGCAATATTATTGGGAAAAACTGCCACCTTTTCCCCCCTGGAATTTCAGATAGGGCCACCCAGGTGTTTTCCACATCTCCAAGCCACCAGCTGAGCCGTCTGCTGGTGCAGGCTGATGTTGCCACATCTGTTACACACCAAGAACACTCTTATTCACCAACACTACAGCCTGATTATTATTGGTTTTTTAAACAAAAGTTTAGATTCTGCAGCTCCCACAGATCTGCCACACAGATCATAAATACCTCAGCCAGAGGCCACAGATCTGACACTTCTGCCCCAGGGCTTTCCATGCCCTTCAAAAAAATCTCAGTGATGACCTTCTAAGTGTTTCATTTGGAGATAATTCCCTTTCATCACAACCCTTCTCTCTTGACTTCTCCTGAATTACTTTCAGATACAAACTTCATCCAAGCTCTCACGAAGTTCAGTTTATGCTGCTCTATTTCCTCGATAGGATCCTTGCGTGTAAATATACAGTTATTTATTTTTTTATACAAATGCACACACACAAATATATACATTTAATAAAGGTAAGCAAATGAGAGCTGGATCCTCTGCAAACCAAGTCCAATGTGAAGTCAAAACCTTCATGTGTCTGAGAAACACTTGGGCCCTAAAAAAAACCCCAAAAGGCAGTTACTTACCTTTGAGAAGAATGTGACTGATGTCATTTGTGTGAAACCACAAATATTTATTTTTAATGAAAAAATACTTAAAGTGTGCCACAGTGTCCATATATTCATTTGAATAGTAGTACAAAGATATGTATTTCTGAGAAAAAGTCTTAACACTGTAGAAAATAAACGTGGTTCTTAAATTATGTCAAAAGAAACCAGTAAAAAAGTAATGTTTTATACACTGGAATAAAACGAAACAATTAGAGATAATAATAAATTATAATTACAGTATTTCAAATAATTGCTTCATGCTTTTTTCAGCATTAGTTTCTAAATGTGTCAGGTATAATATGCCCTCAGGAGCTGGCCATCAGAATGGTCTTCCAATGGTCCTGTGGATAATAGGATGTGGAGCTGAATGAAGTCCTAGAAAAATGACACCACCGTTTGTTATTGACTGATACAGAAAACATCAGAACATGGCAGTTTTAGGTTTGTATCTAACATATATTTTTGTTAATGGAAATTAATTTAGCTTTTTTTTTTTTTTTAAATCAACTAATCTTTTTTACTCTTAACGAACTAAACAGCAATTATGGTCATTAACAAGTATGTCACCCAAGCACACTGCACAACCGTGCTTACGGGATGCTACACGTCGTATCGGCTTTTATAGAGTCAGAGTTCACAAGAATTTGGAATCATTTCAGGTCTAATTAAGCACTGCAAAATGTTGAAAACTATAAAGTGCTTTCAAATACAAATTATTTTTGCTCTTTAGAAAGAGGAAAAAAAAAAACCAACCCAAACATGCACTTAAACCTGAAACCTCCATGCCATAAATACCGCAGCTCAGCAGTACAACATCAGTTTTTTGTGCCGTTTTGTTTTAAAATTTCCTTTCCCATCCCACCCCACCCCCAGTCCAAAATTCAAATAGTGTCTAAGCTGGATTTGTCGGGGTCTTCTTGGTCGTGTTTGTACATGAAGGTTAGAAGGAAAAGAGCAATATCCAGAGATGACCAATAGGCAGTGTGCGATGTGACTGCGGACCAGTATCTGCTCTCCACGAGACCTTCCCTGAGCTCGAAATCGATCCTGTGCTCCAGTTCCACTGGAAATTGAACAAGAGACAAAAATATTAGAATTTTAGAATATTAGAATTATTTTATCAGTAGAAGAAAAAACCCCACCAGCACATTTTTCCATCGGTTTTGGGTTCCGCTTCTACTTGCTGTCTATAAAATGCACACGGTATCTCTATGTTTCCATTTATAACATTACACTCACCTAAGTCAACTCTGATTTTAAATAAAATATACATACATTTTTATGCATGTGCCTTTAACATTTGCAAAAAAACCATGACCTAAGAGTGGTGCTTAGTTCAGGGGGGGGAACCAAACTAAACCTAAAGCTTAGAAAAAGCCAGCGTTTTATAAAGCAGCTGTTTTCCTTATAGTAACTATATAAATACATTTATTTGTGCTCTTTATGATAACCAAGCAGAAGCATCCAGCAAACGTCAAGGCCCCACTAGGAAACACTGGCTTTCAGGAGGTGGATGCTCAGAACTTTCCGAAATAAACGGACATCTTTAGTGCTTATAGCAAGGAGACTACACCCAGTAACAACACAAGCCCTTTTTGAAAACCAGCCGTCCCTCTACACAGCACTAGCCCTTTCAATTTCCAGATTATTCCAACTCTATTTCAGCAGTTATCCTTTCAGTTCCACAGCGGGTTTGATTAATACCACATTCAAAGCAAATTTTCACCGCATGTTTAACTGGGCCAACGGCTACCCCATTGTTAAGGCACTTCAGCGGTTAGAGCATCTCTACGAGGAGCAACAGAATAAAAAGGGACAAAAAGGAAAAGCCTGCTTGGTTACAAAAGCCAAAACCCCATATTGAGTAAAAAATGCAGCCATTTATCAAAGCCAGTTTCAAGGAATTTGAATTCTTGGCTCCAGGAGTGGGTGAAGGGAGCATGGCGGGAGCGCGGCCTCGACAGCTCTCGGGGAACGACAGGTCCTTCCTCAGGAACAAACCGAGGAGGAGGAGGAGTCCCAGCCTTCTGATACCAGGAGATGACTGAAGTCATTTCCATGAAAATACGTATATTCCAAACCCCTGGTGCCCCTGCAGGAAGGGACGCCCCGGACGAGTCGAGGACAGGCCGTTACAGAAGGTTGGGCAGCAGCCAAACCCCACCACAAGCCCAGCGAATACTTTGGGCATGGATTGCATCATTCCTGCACACAGGCTGAGAGAGCTGGGGGGGGTTCAGCCTGGAGAAGAGAAGGCTCCAGGGAGACCATAGAGCCCCTTCCAGTCCCTCAAGGGGCTCCAGGAGAGATGGGGAGGGACTCTGGATCAGGGAGGGGAGCCATAGGAGGAGGGGGAAGGGTTTAACCCTGAAAGAGGGGAGATGGAGATGAGATCTGGGGAAG
>BJBW01005401.1:0-18785 GCA_004320125.1 Scolopax mira | reverse complement strand
TAAGGTCCCTTCCAACACAAACCATTCTATGATTCTATAACCATGCAGAAGTCCCTTGATATGCCAGTGTCCCCCCCCCCCAAAGACCTCATCAGAGCATCCACAATCAAAGAATTATCTAGGTTGGAAGGGACCTTTAAGATCATTTAGTCCAACAACACTCTGTCACACCACTCAGTTTTCCTCGAGTTTAAAACAAAGCCTCTGTCCTCACGTACTGACTCGGACAGGTTATCTGCTGAAATTAACAGTGATGAACAGACAGCAACGTATCATGTGAATGCTATCACAAGATACAACATACTTGTGACTGCTTAGATTGCAAAAAAAATCCCCCAAACCAACCCTGCATTGCAACAGTGCCAATGAGAAGTTTGGAAATATCATCAAGTATGAATTTCTGTAAAGGAAGTACCTATATTTTTCCAGAAAAACAGCTGCTGAAATTTCACTTTCTGTTCTGGGCAGTTCAGATCAGGACAAGGGAAGCTTCTGTTTCCAGTCATACATACCTTTAAATCCAGATTGCTCCAGGATTGCAAAATGCATGGGGAAATTTAAATAAATATTATGATAAATCTAAATATTTTATGATAACTGGTGAGTGGGATTCTCAGCAGTAATTATATTGCTTTTCCTAGTGGGAGTCTAGGAACTAGCAACAAGAGGAAATGGCTTCTAGTTGTGCTAGGGGAGGTTTAGGATGGATATTAGGAAAAATTTCTCTGCTGAAAGGGTTGTCAAGCCTTGGAAAAGGCTGATCTGGGAAGTGATGGAGTCACCATCCCTGGAGGTATTTAAAAGCTGGGCAGACGTGGTGGTTTTGTCAGTGTTGGGTTGATGGTTGGACTCGATGATCTGAAAGGTCTCTTCCAACCCAGACAATTCTATGATTCCATTCTTTCAATTACTGTTATGAAGATCTCATTAGCCAAAACTCACATGTGAACGTATGTGTCAGTGGTGTACGTGTATGTACAAATACATACACAGTAAACCTCCTTTAAAAGAAAAAAAAGGATCAAAGGGAGAAGAAAGAGTCAGTCCTTGGACAGTCTTAACAGATTCAAAAAGCAGGAAGGGATTCCATTTTTATCACTTTACAGCAAACCAACAGAATAAAATAGAGGCATACGTTGTTAGGGCATTTCCAACCTCCCACAACACACGGCTGGAGCCCACCAAATGTCTTCTTCTCACGGGGTGTGCAGGGCAGACTCCTCACTGACCTATGGGTTCCAGAAAGCCCGAGCTGCTGTGCGAGAGCGGTGGAGTCCCAACAGTTGTGGCCTTCTTCTCCTCCCCCTCAGCTCCCTCTTTTCCTGGCTCGGGGGTGGATGTACTCGATCGACCGAATCTGGAGAAAAGCATCCCGCCGAGGCCCTTCCCGATACTGGCGGCTCCTGCGCTCGCCAAGGAGAGGGGAAAAAAGAAATAATAATAAATAAACCCAACACGCACAAGAGCAGCTAAATCAAACCGCAAATTAAAAGTCACGGCAGCACCCATCAATTAGAGTTGAGTGACAGATAAAGGAAAACACTATTCATGCTTTTTGAGGGTGGGAAGGGCTTATCTGACTTGAGCGTACGCTGTTTATCGTGAGGCTGATCTGGTGTACAAGCAAAAGCTGTAATTTGGAAACTGTAGTTAGAGGGGGAAAAAAAAAACACCACCACATGAGAACGCTTCTGCAGCAAGAAACCTAGTAGTTTTAAGGAGATGTTGTAATTCCCCTTTCATAAAAAAAATCTAAGACTAAAACAAAAATGCTTTATAACAATATATAAATAAATATATAAAGGCTTTAGAAGTGTTCAAGGCCAGGTTGGAGGAGGCTTTGAGCAACCTGGTCTGCTGGGAGGTGTCTCTGCCCAGGGCAAGGGGTTGGAACTGGATGATCCCTTCCAACCCAAAGCATTCTATGACATTGTTAGTACCTTCTGCACTTAATCCCATCGTGAATTTGAGACACTCCTCCCATTAAGGGTCCTTATGTTGGCATCACCCTTACAGACCTTTAGAAATGCCCTATCATCCTTTGAAAGGACTATTTTGGTTGCTCAGGAAGAGGGGTGTAAAAGTTAAGAACAGGTCTGTCATGTTTTCTGCCGACTTTGCTGCCACCTTATGGACAAGATATTAAAGTTACTATAGGAACACAGCAAAAAGCAACCCTGCTTTGAAATACTGCCTATTTCCACTTAAGGACAAAACTGCTTTTATATACTTTACTTATTGGACGGGGAAGATTCCTGGCACTACGTCACATTAGCCTTCTTCCAAATCCCACATCCAGAGCTAAAGAAAAGCCTTGAGTCAACAAAAACTGCAAGTGTACACTCAAATATAAGCTCCAGTCAAAGTTAATTTAAGCTCACTTAAACCAGGGCTTATTTTAAATCAGAAAGCCAGAAGGGGACAGACTTCATACTAAACCAGCCTGAATTTCCTATTGTAAAATCATGATTTAAATGGAACTGTAATGGTTTACATAGAGAGCTTTTTCCTCCTGTTTGCCAATAACAGAAAATGTAGTCACAAAACAAGCTTTAAATTTTATTTTTTTTTTCCATAATGTACAGTGGAAGCTATTAAATCCTCAGGATGTTACTTCAATAAGGCAAACAAGAAGAAGGCAACAATGGCATCAAGTCCCTGACCCACATCCTCTCCCCACAAGCCGTGACTCCCCTGCACGTAAACTCTCTTGTCTTCAAAGTAAACCTTAGTTGGGATTAAAACAAGCTGTGAGGCTACACGGAAGAAAGCCAAGCAGCCAGGAATAGCTTGCTTACGGCTGCGCCTCAAACAGTGACGCACTACTGAGAAGGTCCTACGTAAAAAAAAAAAAAAAAGAAAAAAAATATTAAAAAATAAAGAGAGAGGACATAAAAAACCAATTACCTAATATACTGGCTTTGCCGATGTTGGTTATAGACTCCCCGTAGTGGCGTCGAACCATCACGGGTGAAGTAGTTGGGCTGGGTACAGTCAAAACGCTTTCGCCATCAGGAACTGAGGTAGGTTCTTTTGTTGGGTTGAGAAAACTTGGCTTCATGTGCTCGTAAGGTAGAGGGTTTGCAGTGTTGTACCAGTGGATCTGGACTGGTGAAATGTTGCTGTAGTGCTTCAGAATTAAAGGTTCTAATCTATAGGCCTGCAAGGGTGAATCGGAAAAGAAAATCCTGGGCATCAAGATTGAAAAAAATCACATTTCCATCTCGTACAGAGTCCTCTCCAACCTCAAATCCAAAGTATCTGTAATGGGTGAAGCCTGGAAAGTGACATTGGTGGCGTTATGCTCTGTTTCACTGTCACAGCCTGGGAGATGTATTGGTTGCCTCACTGCTTGTGAAGGGGGCTCCGGGAGAGATGGGGTGGGACTCTGGATCAGGGAGGGGAGCCATGGGACAAGGGGGAAGGGTTTGACACTGAAAACAGGGAGATTGAGATGAGATCTCATGGAGAAGTTCTTTGCTGTGAGGGTGGTGAGAGCCTGGCCCAGGTTGCCCAGAGAAGCTGTGGTTGCCCCATCCCTGGAGGGGCTCAAGGGCAGGTTGGAGGGGGCTTGGAGCAACCTGGTCTGGTGGGAGGTGTCCCTGCCCAGGGCACTGGATGATCTTTAAGATCCCTTCCAACCTAAAACACTCCATGACTTTATGATTCTATGATTTACACGTTGCCATAAACACACGAGTTACTCTTAACAAATGTTTGTTGTTACACATTGACAGAGCAAATTTTATATACAGTTAAACGGATTCCACAGAACACAACTGAGAAGGAGGAACTGGCTACGTAAGCATTTTGATGACTCCTCATCCATCCCTGTACACACCATGAATTGGCATGCTTATTAAAAAATAATCATTCTCTATTGATTCTTTATTTTTCTTTGTGTACTTAGACGTAGGAAAGCATTCTTGGATGGGAGGAGAGGGCACAGCTGTGCCAATACTGCCCTCCCAAGCACTCTCCCACCCACAAATCTGTTACTCAGGACTCCTGGGCAAAAAAAATACCATCTTTATTTTTCTACAGTATCTTTTAAACTGCTTGTGAAACCTTTTTTAACAGCTGTAGGGTCTTCAGACAGGTGATGTTTAATGAAAGTTAAACACAAGTTGGAGCTTGACTGAGAAGGATTATTTTTTATGTCTTTGCAAAAGTAAAAAAAAAAAGCTTATGGTTATAAATATGAAATGAGAAGCAAAGTATATGGTATTTAAAGGACTTATTTGTAGGAACTGTCATTCTATAGTTACAAAGCCCAAGACATTGTACAGTAATCATTATCAAATAGCCCTGTGCTGGAACACACTTGTGTTGATTCACAGGCTTTGATGATCACACATTATCACGCAGCTGAGGCTTAAAACCAGACAAGGTAAAAGCTTGCAGTTGCAATTAAAACTCACCACTGGATCTGTCGGATGAAAGATATTTAGTAAGCGGTTACATATTGTTCTGGGCAGAATATGGTCCTGGCTACCGCTGTTTCCGGGACGGATGCCACGCAAGGCCAAAAACACTGCTAACGGAGATCCCATACAGAAGAAATTCTCAACCTAAGGAGAGATTTCACCCACGTTAGGAAGGATGGAAATAATGCTTTCTAACATAGCTGGATTTGATTTCTCTCTTTCAACCAACTTACTGTTTTCAACTGATGGACTCTTATAGTAAGTTCAAAATGGGGAAGAGCACTGTAACATACATACGGTAACATGAAGTTTAAGTTTCCCATTTCCCTTTGATCTGGAGAAGAAAGTGGTGCCACAGAGTTGGAAAACAGAAAAACAAGTTGGATATTTGAACTGAAAGAGGTCTACCAACACTGGAAAGGCTGGAGGAAGAAGAATTTGGAAGTCACCAAGGACACGTGATGAGTTTCGTAAGACTGAAGTCTGACTTCTCATGAAGCTTCCCAAAACTTACCACACCTCCTAAACCTTACCCATACCAAGTACTCCATGATTTGTTTTGCTACACACACCCACTGAGGAAGAAGCAAAAAGAAGGGCAGGTGTAGAGCTTAGTGATCCATTTAGTGATCAAACATCAAAGTCTGTAGTCAAAGATACTTTTGAGAGCTCAAAATTACTTTTTAAACCCTTATTTTCTTACATGAGCGAGGGTGGAGAAATAATGGTCCGTTTCATCTACCAGATGCCAGCACTGCACAAAACATTCCTCCTCCTCTGACTTGGCACCGGGACCCCACCTCTTCCTTCCAAAAGGATGCGTGAGTCCCATTTCAATGGAAAAAAAATTAAAAAAAAAAAAAAAGAAAATAATAATCTAGGTCTTCAGCAGAGCTATTTGATGTCATAGGGTGCAAAGCCCTGCTCTGTCATCTACGTTGTCACTCCAGCCTGTGACAACAAGCTCTCCTGTCTTATACTCAAGCTTTACACAGACCCTGCCATTTTCATGGTTTGGACAAAAAGCCTTCTCATCTTCCAGTACAATAGAAACAGATATTCACAGCACAGTCCTTTAAACTGAATAAATAACCTTTAACCCTGTCCATCTGATATTCCCGACTCGAGCATCCGAAGCAATCAATTACGCTCTTTCTGCTTCAAAAAGAAATCAGAGAGTGACTGCCAGCAGGTGCCTAAAACATATTTTCATGGATTCACCTCAGGCCACTCTAGAGAAGGCAAAAATCTCTAAAGGTAAATAGTTTCGGTGGTTACATGGCTTTTGTCCTATCGTTTCTACCCATAAACACACAAAATTAACAGCACTCACAGAGAGATGCTCCCTTCTCGGAGGGCACTGTTCTTTGCTATGTATTTTCTAATACACACAAGTCTTTCAACACCATCTTCCAGCTCTGGAAATGCTCCCAAAGACAAAGACACCACTTTGTGCCACCCATTAAGGTGGGGACCTTTATGGGTGGCACCAGACCAATACCAAAGCAGCGAGCGCTAAAAATCAAAAGCAAGTCTTCCAAAAATAAAGTCCTTTTAATTGCAGCCATTAGACTCTCTGCAGCTGAAAAGAAGGCCTGTCGTGCCATGAAAACTACTGGGAAGAGAGGACTAAAATCCTTCTAGAGAGCTTTTATTAATTCTGGTGTTTCTCCTAGAAGCAGGAATGGGGCACTTCACATGGCCTCCTGTGAAGGTTTAATGACACAACCTTTCAGGATAGCACTTTCCTCCTGGGTATGATTCATAAGCAGAAGACTTAATGAATTTATTTGTATTTTAAGCTGAAGCTGAGCCAAACAGTCACTCATTCACCTTAAAGACTGCAGTTCTTTAATAATAACAACAACAACAACAATAATAATAATAGGAAAAAAGGTGGCTGAGCCAACAGAAGTGAGGCAGCACAGTCCTGCTGTGCATAAGTGTGGGGGACAAGAAGACACAGAAGGTGACTAAATTAATGTTTCTGTGCTGCCTTTCAGCCTGGAGGTTCCCAAACATCCCCCCAGAGTGAGGAAATACCAACTTCCGTGGCCAGGAATGTTCTGCATCCTTAGCAAACAGAGGGAATAGAGACTTACACCAGTATCACACGGGGAATTTAACTGGGTGGTTGTGTGTTAAACACACTACAGCACATTTCTGCCTTCAGCTTAAAGGCTGCCTCCTCTCAGATAAGGCTGCACATCAGCACCCCATTAAGCTCTTGTAGTTCTCCTGCATGTGGTTAAATCAATACTATCTCATAAATCATTTGTGATAGTTATCAACGTGGACATCATTGTCAGATGAGAGAGAGAGAGACAAACCACAAGCTCAAGCACAAGCTGCAGCTTCTTCCAGAAGAGTTTCTGTAGCCCTGGGTTCATGAGAAGCTCTAAGGGTCCTGAAGCAATTTTGGGGCAGCACGTTGTCAATTCCAGATTTAAATGAATGTCCTTTTCAGTACTAGGGAGCAGCTGTGGTGCGTCCTGCCCTCCTCTTCCCCGCTGTGACTCAAACTCATCCTACAAGAAGCTTATTTTCATGCATCACAGAGTCATAGAGGTAGATATCTCGCCATCCCCCATGTTTTCATGTTCTTCAGCCCCTGGAAGATTCCTCTCACATAGCTGACAGGGAGAGGGTTGTGCCTCTCAGCTTTTAATTTACTATGGAGGGGTTGGCTTTGCTTTTAACCCACACAGCTCTTATTAATTTAACAGTTTATGCACTTACGCTATCTGGGAAAGTAGAGGAAGAAAGACAGAGACACCTCACCCTCCAGTTCCCATTCTGGTGGCTCATCCAATATATTATTAGTGTACAAGACACTCCATATCTTCAGGTTTGGTTGTGGTTTTTTCCTCCCCAAAGGGTCAGTCAATCACACAGATCATTTCCTCTAATATTAAATGCCTGCCAATTAGCTGCTGTATTTATTCTTGCACTTTGCCTTGCTAAAAGCTGCCTTTGTGCTTGCCCAACATCAAACAAGCTTAACTCTGCAACCTGGTTCTGCTGGGAAGTGTCCCTGCTCATGGCAGGGGGGTTGGAACTGGATGATCTTTAAAGTCCCTTCCAACCCAAACCATTCCATGATTCTATAATGTAGGACGAGTGACTCTGTCTCATCCTGGGAGCTTTAATTTGGTTCAGTCCACGAAAGAGGCAACACATCAGCAGTGGCCAATCTTTTTCATTCCAGCTGTACACCCCGTTTCGTGGTGTAATAAAAAAAATTCAGTGAAATTCAGTAATGCAGCCAAAGGAGATCAGGGACCAAAGACTCCAGTCTCTCGGGTCGCACAGACCAAATTAATTAGTGAATCAACCATTTATGGTGAATAGTAACTCATGATCAAACTAGAGCTTTGGTCTGCTGTGCAGAGCCAAGGTGCAGGCAGTTGGTACCTACAAAGCTGTTAGTTCTCTTTCAACGAGCTGGAAATCCTGCCTTGGCAGAGGCACTTTGCCATCACGTTCATGGAAAGCCTCTCTCTCTCTCTGGAGCTCAGTACTCAAGCAATGGGAGTCACTAGTTTAAAGCTTCACAGAAACACAACATTTTCCTTTCTTTATGACTAAGAAAAAGAATGTGCTGCAAAGGAAAATTACCTAGCAGTAATTTGGATTGATACAGCCCCTCTTTTCTTTCCCTGCTCCCTTTAAAAAGTAACTGTTCAAAAAACAATCTTCAGTTTAAGCACAAGTGAGTGAAGAATAATCTTTCACAGAGCTGGAGGAGTATCAGCCAGAGTCCAGCTTCCTTGATGGTAGAGATAATAGCGTGATACAAGCTTTTAAGCAGTGATGAAAAGGAGAAGGCTATGACAAATTGAATTATGGTTAGTTTCCTCTTTTTTATGGCTCAAGACTGACCTTGGCTTCTAAGAGTTTTTCTGAACTCAGAGGGAAAAAAAAAAAAGTCATGTTAAGAAACAATAATCTATTTTGTTCCCATCTATCATGTCACATTTTTATGGCTTAATATTTCAGGATATGGTCGAGCAACTAGAAAGTGTTGCATCTTCCACTAAAAAGCTAGAAAATGCTTTTTCCCAACAACAAGAAATTCTAGCAATTTGTACAGCTGATTAGCAAGCAATCTACTTTATGAGACTAAGAATAACTCATGATAAATGTCAGACCAGAATAATTTGGAAGGAAAATCCACTGCTGGAGGAAATTCAAATCAGATTTGCTCAGAGATGTGACATAGTAGAAGTAGATCCCAAGGAAAATGGATTAGTCAGCAAAGTAGAAGTGAAATTGTTTAAGAAACATGATTAACGTAATTTGCCAAATGGCTTTTACCTTCCCACATGGTTGTCTGTGTGTGCATAATATATCTACATATAAACATATATATTTGTAATGAACAGTAGTATAAGAATACAGTAAAACGTTGACAGACATGGACACACGCTTCATACTTTAAAATTATTCTACCAACATCATGTCTAGTGAAATGGGGGGGGAAAAGTAAGTAGAATAACTCATATTGCAGGTGTACTTTTACAGCAAGTAGAATATTCAGTACAATCCTCTCAAACATACATACCTTAAATTTTAAGACAGGTGGTTTTGATATGGTGGATGCCTTTAACTCATGTAACCTCTCTTCTATCTCTCTCAACCTAGAAAATAGAGATCTTTCTGAGATCCAATAAAAAACGTAGCCTTAACCTCTCTGATCCAAACAGGCATTCCTGTGGGGTCCAAAAGTTTTGGCTGCTGGGAAGAGAGAGTGATGGTGTCAGTATTTCTCGTAGGCGTTCCAGCTGATTAAGCATCAGTGTATGTGACACCCTCTTTGACCACATCAAGACATGATGGTTCCCTTGTTCACCACCCCAAGCATCTGTCCACCCTCCCTTCTTGGGAGGAGGTGACTCATCTCCTGTTTTCTTGCTGTTTTTACAGCCAAATCACCTGTCTTGGGTTGTTTTTTGGCTGGTTTTGTGGGGTTTTTTTTGGTTTTGTTTGGTTGGTTTTTTTTCTCTCGTTAAAAAAGTCCAACCAAAGCCACAGGGAAGTCCATGGCTCAAACATTATGGAGTTCTGTAATGGGGTGGAATATCTGTAGGACAGTTTCAATTATCATTAAAAAAGGTTGTTCACCCATTTTTCTAGTTAACCCGAATTAAAAAAGCAGCTACAATATAAAACACCCGTATACAGAGTGGTAAAACTGTCTCCAATCCCAGCACGAGATCATTTTTCTCCCTCTCAGAGAGTTCTCTCTGAAGAGGGAAAACACCATCCCCTCAAATTCCACAAAACCTTTACAGAAACAGATACTTTAAGCTTAAACTCTGCTACCCTGATTAGAAAGAAGCAAGCCTGGAGCAGAAAATTCCCAAAGACTTGCCAGTGCTTTCAAAAAGATTTCTACGCTTTAACAAATGTGATTCAGCCATAAAAAAAGAAAACACACAGAATTCTTGTGAATTGCTGTTGAAGGTTCCTGAGCCACAACTTCACACAATCTATATGTGTTATTCCACAATGTTGAATATTTACAGGTGCTATAACATACTTGACTCAGGCAAAAGCATTTCCAGAAATCCACTATGTGTTTGCTATCATTATAACACGAAAAGTCCAGAATTTATACCATGTCAGCAGTATATTTTCTATCATTTCAGACTAAATTGCCTTAAGACGGCTCAAGAAATGGAGAGCTGCTCCTCCTACACAGAGCTGCCGGTGCCAAATGATATTTGGATTACTGTGGATGGAACCTGAAGCACTTGAGAGGAAACCTAAGGAGCTGGAAGGTGAGTCTGAAATGGTAATTTTCCCTAATCACATGCTAGTGATATGCCTGAAGCAGCTTCATTAGTTTTCTTACTTCCCTTTATCCAGCCTTGGAGCTGACAGAGATGTATCAGTCCCTAATTACACACATCCTGATTTTGAGCACCACAGGAGTTCTGAAGCTGTATTAATCCTTCGAAGGTGCCACCAATACTAAGATGGGTTTCAAGAAAGAACCAAAAAGAACTGTGATCATAATTTATCCTCAACTCCCACTGTAAAGATTGAAGCTCAAGCTACTATTTTTAAATTCTCTATCTACAGGTGTCTCATAGAACCTCGATATCCAAGTTAGAAGAGGGAAGTGACCTTAACACTGCGGAGACATCACAATGATATAAAGGTCCCCTAACACTGAGAATCCCCACCAACACTTGCAAGGCAGTGGAATCAAGATCCTGTTTGTCACAGTGGGCAGTGTTGCTTCATGCTTGTAACAGCACAAACACTTCTAAATGGTAGCAGGAAGAAGAAGCAGAAGATCTGCAGTGATCCACCACGGAGCACTAACCCCATCAACCCAGTCACAGCAATGACAACATCTGCATCCAGCTGGTGGAGCTCAATTTTCCAGGCTGAGCCTAGGAGAGAACTTCTCCTTTTCCTCTAGAATCTTAGGAATTTCACTGCTCAGGTACTGCTCAGTATTACAGCTCACTGCCCACCTGCAAGCTATGGTGGGTTCTGGAAAGACTTGAAGGGCATCATCTAGGGATGTGGTTTTCTCCTTTAACAATCAGAACTGGATGCATTACCGTTGTTTAGTTATGTAAAGTTCTTCAAGTAAACGTCGCTCCTCATAGCTCATCCAACGGTCTTCAAGCTCCTCCTCCTCCTTCTGCAGCAACTGTTCGTAAAGCCTGACCGGGTTCCAGCCAGTCATGATGTCGTAGGTGATGACGCAGCCCAACGAGTGCGACACAATTGAGACTTTCCCTCCTTTCTCCTCAAACTCTGGGTTCCGTGAGCAGAAGAGCGTATAGAGCCGGTTCAGTTCTTGCTGCAGCCCTTTCACCAGCTATTTCAAAGGAAAGGAAAGGAAGTTTAATATCAACATCTTATCACTCCTGTTCATGTTCATATATGTTCAGGTATTGCACTGAGCAGCTTCTTGAGCATCGATCTTTGATGAGCACCATGGTCTGTTCTCTTGGGCTGGAACGATCATTGAATCATAGAATGGGTCAGCAGAATGGAAGGCAACTTAAAGACCATCCAGTCCCACCCCCTGCCCTGGGCAGAGACACCTCCCACCAGACCAGGTTGCTCCAAGCCCTGTCCACCAACCTGGCCTTGAACCCCTCCAGTGATGGGGCAGACACAGCTTGTCTGGGCAACCTGGGCCAGGCTCTCATAATTCTCATCATAAAAAATTTCTGAGATCTCATCTCAATCTCCCTTCGTTCAATTCAAAACTGTTGCCTCACATCCTATGGCTCCCCTCCCTGACCAAGAGTCCCTCCCCATCTCTCCTGGAGCCCCTTGAGGGACTGGAAAGGGCTCAAAGGTCTCCCCGGAGCCTTCTCTTCTCCAGGCTGAACCCCCCCAACTCTCTCAGCACCTCCTCATCATCAGAGGGTCTCCAGCCCTCTGATGATGAGCAAAATCATGGTTGGCAGCAATGTTTTGGCTGACTCCAGTGGTTCATCTCAACCCTCCAGATGCAGCAGCAATCACCACATAAGACTTATGATGACCCTACAACTGCCACACTACACCATCCATAGCATTATATTAACAGAAACCATTAAATAAGTGACAGCTGTGTGTAAAGTACTTAATGGTATCCTCTGAGATGACCACCAACAAGGAACTTTGTTTTCACCAGCGATCCATTAGCACCACAGTGACTATTAATACAGTGTATGCTCGTTGTTGCTTGTTTCTCCCCCAATTTTTCTACCTTTTCACAGCACCAAACGTTTCAGGTCCTTTTTTAACCTAAGGAGGCTGGAAGGAGCCCAAGCCACCCATGATCTAGAATCAGCTCACATCTCGGCCACAAGCTCAGCACATAACCTCAGACAAGTCATATCTATCTTCTCCATTTATCAAGGTGAGGCACCATCATTCCCTACCTCACTGCGGGGGATTGGGAAGATAAATCCACCAAATGACTTGGAGGAAAATATCCTCAAAATTGCTTTTGGACCTTTGGAAAGCACACTTGAACTCACCAAGTCTTTCATTATTCTGCTCACTGCTTGGCTACAAGGAGGTACAGCTTTTCTGTCCCACTCCCCCCTCCCACCACATTGTACCTATTGGGATTTTTTCTGAAGAAATCAAACTAAAACTGTCACTAAAGAATAAAAAGCCCCATCTCAGGCAAAAGGAAGATATAGGAGGAGAAAACACACAAATAAGACAGGCCGAGCCAGAATTTGAACGTTTGATACAAACAACATTAAGAGAATAAATGTCTGGTTATAGGTTTCCAGGAAGCTTTTTTTGGGGGAAAAACAGGAATGCAACATATTTCAAAAGCATCATAGGCTAATGCTATTGTACTACTGCAATAAATGTATATTGGTCCTACATTAATTGAGTCTCCGAGAGGCTCTTCTGCTTCAAATCCTGCACAAGGGTACACATGCATAAAAATGTTCAGATTGACAGAAAGCATTTTTTATAAAGAAATGTTGAAAGCTGGGAGATTTAAAAGAGGATACAAAAAAAAAAAAAAAAGGCAGCTTTGCTTGTGAAACTCAGCATGGCAACTGAGCGATGCTCCTGGGCTACTGCACGGAGGAGGACAAACCAGGAATTGCAAATCATTCCCTCGTTAGCGACAGGAAATTAACGCTCTACAACATGTAATTTGAGCATGATTTTTCAAGAGGCTGAATCATTACTGGATATAAATATGAATGGCACCGGGGCTGTCAGTGTTGGATACACATTTTACCGAGCCAGGATCCACACAACAAACCCGAAGCCTAAAGCAGCACAAAACGACGAGCAAAACCTCGCAACAGCTTGGAGGAATAAGTTATCATTTCCATTTTACAAGTTTTTTGGGTTTTTTTTTGACTGCGACGCTGTCTGTTCCTGCCCTGGGCTCTATCCAGACTTGGGCTGAGGTTTTAGCTGGAGGTAAAAAGAGAAATGAGGACCGGCTTTGGCTGACTGGCAGCTTCCCCCATTTATAAAAAAAAGAAAAAGGTTTTGATTAAAACCCAGAACAAAAGAGCAGAGGTCTGTTGAAATCCAAGCGTTTTTTTGGGATTCCTGCCAGGAGTTCTGTGAAATGAGGGAAGGCTGATATCCAGCAGTTTGTGTACCCTCCAAGGAAGCCACAGCACATCATCCAGGAGCCCCAGCCACGCAGCAGATGCTCTGGATGGAGGGTTGGCTCCTGGTTTCAGAGTTAAAATGCCAAGAAAACCAGTGCTGGACTCCTCACAGCTTCCAGCATCTCTCTCAGTACAGCCAGGAGATGAGTAATGCCATCTTGTATTAAAAAAAAAATATCCTAAATAAGCTGTATGAATATACCCCAGTGTCCCCAAATCTTTTCTCTGATGGGAAAAGTAAGATGCAGGACAAACTCAACATTTCCCTTTGGTTTTTTGTTGCATAAAAGCTATTTCTCCCAATGCCCTGCCCAACTTGCTCAACAGCCCTGTACCCTACTCTCCTGTACCCTACTCCTGCACAGCCTGTTTCCCTGGAAAAGCAGATATCTTCCAGGAAGAACAATATTATGTCAGTCTCCCCCACAGCCCGTGGACACAGAGTGGATAAGAAATCTCCTGGCATCACAGAATTTCATTACAAAGGTCCCATTCTCTTGCAATTCAGGGACGTAAAATAGAATATTCTTGCAAAGTCCTGGTTAAACCGAGTCCAACCCTGTTTTTAACTGTTGTTCTCCTGAAAAACACACTGTTACTGGGAAGTTTGGCAAAAACATGGACAGCAACTAAAAAACTGTGTATGGATTTCCAAATCACTGGTCAGGTAACTTAATTGTAGAGCAGAAGGTCTGCTGTAGTAAAGCCTGCAGATTTCCAGGCACTGTGAATGGTCTGATTCACTGCTAAGACAAAAACCAGCAGCAGCAAGCTCTTATAGATGTTTTTATCTTGCCAACAGTTCTGTATCAGCACCAAGATTAGAAATGGAGATGTTTGTATACAGTTAAAAAAAAAATAATAAAAAAGTGCATATTCATTTTAAGTCCCAGATAAAAAATTATTTGGTCAAGCGGTATATGAAGTCTAGATAATATTTAATCCTGATTTGCTTTCTTAGTCTTATAAAACATACAACAGTGTAACTTGTAAAAGAAAAGCTTGGTTTGAAAAACAAAAAAAAAAGGGCTTTAGTCCAGCAAGTGTACCTTCTATACATTTTATATACTTTCTATAAACACCAATTGGCTTTATATTTGTTAAAATCAGTGATATTTTGCATTGAAATTAAACATGAAAAAAAAAGAAAAAAAAACCTTATCAAATTGTCTCACCTAAATTGCATCACTGTAATGCAAAACAATGATTTAAGAGCTGATTTATTTATTTTTTAATCCACAGCTTGTCTTTCTGCTCACCCAGAGCTCGCTGATGGCTTCTCCTGCTCTCACTGCACCTACATCCAGTGACTTCCCAGTGAAGGGAGCCCTTTCCCCACTGGTTTCCTCAGTGCTTCTACCAACCCCAAGCCAGTCTGTGATGTGCTTAGGAAGCACCTGCTCTTTCTGCCTGAAAACAGGAAAGCAGGAACCATCCAGGGGAAAAAAAAAAAAGAAGTTTAATAGCAGAATGCAACATGACCAGAGCTCGCTTGCTCATTCCATCTCCCCTCCCTTCCAGTTCCCACCATATTTTGGGGAGCTGGGGGACTGGACATTCAAAGAACGGTTTCTGAAGCCCCTGCAGCAGTTTTGGTCTTTGGCTGGCCCCCCCCTGCCCCCCATGCTGGGCTTTCAATAAGGCTTTCCCCATAGGGCAATCCAAATCCAGCAGCAGAGAATCCAACTGAGATTGGATTCAGCCAATCCAGGCTGGGCACAGAATGGATGGAGAGCAGCACTGAGGAGGAGGACTTGGGGGTGTTGGTGGATGAGAAGGTAGACACAAGCCACCAATGTGGGCTGGCAGCCCAGAAAGCCCCTGGCACCCTGGGCTATATCTCCAGCAGCGTGGCCAGCAGGGCTGGGGGGGGGGGGAAATCTGCCCCTCTGCTCCGCTCTGGGGAGACCCCCCCCCCAGAAGTGCTGCCTCCAGCTCTGGGGCCACCAACAGCAGAAGGACATGGAGCTGAGGGGAGTTAGATGAGATCTCAGAAAGAAATTCTTTATGATGAGAATGGTGAGAGCCTGGCCCAGGCTGCCCTGAGAAGCTGTGGCTGCCCCATCCCTGGAGGGGTTCAAGGCCAGGTTGGAGGGGGCTTGGAGCAACCTGGTGTGGTGGGAGGTGTCCCTGCCCAGGGCAGGGGGTTAAGACTGGATGATCCTTAAGGTCCTTTCTAACCCCAACCATTCTACGATTCTATGAAAAAGTCTAGAGTTTCCTTGAGTTGCTGCCTAACCCACATCTCCTAAGGTCTCTCCCACAGACTAAACAAGCTCAAATATCTCATAGAAGAATACATGTGGCAGCAGCCAATTGAGTAGATATAAAATCCCTTCCTCACAGCTGACCTTTCTACCACAGCATTAGTTTAGCATCATCCTGCAGAAATCGTAAGAAAGCTACAGAAAGTCTTCCAGTGTTTCAGTTTTCTTCAGCAGAAAAAGTCCTTTCTCCCTGTTCTGATTTTTTTCAGGAAGAAATTTCCTATGCAGCTTTTGCAGACCAGCTGTTCCAGTACAAAAGTTTAGTGTGGGATTAAAATGCTCCAGGCCTTGTAGATGTACCTCTGCAGATACTCATCGCTACCCAGAGAAAATGAAATGCAAATAAAGCAGGATTTTGCAATGCCTGAAGCCCTTAATGAAAAAAAAAAAATTAAAAAAAAAAATCTCCAAGACTGATTTCAAGACAAGTCAGAATCACCGTTCTCAGGCTGTAAAGAGAGCCCTTAGGTACTAAATTTCAGACCTGCTCCACAGGAACTGGAGACACAGCCTTTATCCACGTTGCCAGAGCAGCATCAAAGAAATGGATGCTTTTCCTGCATGTTCCAGTCCAGTCCAAAAGGGCAAGGGAGAACTGATTTCCAGGCAGGCGAAGATCCCAGCAGAAGAGGGGGAATGGAGTAAAAAATGCCACAAACTCAGCAGATGCCATACGATGCTGCTCCCCTGTGATGCTTTTCTAGGAATGAATGTGTTTCGTTTCATGGAAAAGAGATGGATTACTGCTTTCCTGAAGCTCCCTTTATCAGCTGAAGTTTTGCCAATAAATCTTCCGTGCAGGAAACCCAAGCCCACAGGATCAAGTTGCCCAGAAGTCATCGAGCTTATATTGTGACAAACTGAGGTTAAATGCTCCATGCCCTTCACAAACCAAATTAAAGGCAGTGTAAGGAGAGGTCTTTGTGCTCAGAGAGCCAGCCTGACAGCCGTGCAATTCCAGGGGAAGCCAAAATCTGGGCTGTTGACCATGGAACAGGTTTGGTGGATCTGATGAAGCCAAAAATCCCCTCTGCTTTCCAGTAACAGCATCCTGTGCTGAGCTGGGAAAAAACCCCAACGTTTCAATCCCTGGCACCAGCAGCCAAACCAGCTGTTCTGATGCAGAAGAAGCCTTGAGGGACACCAGCATAAATAAACATGCCTGTTTCTTGCAAAGCAGGAGGTCGGCTCTGTGTGTGGTGGACAAACGCCTCCTGGACCTACACCAAGAAGATGTGGGCAGGAAGAAGAACTTCCTTCCTTGCCCATTTTTGCAGGTCGATCATTGGGGTTGAAGGGGCTTTTCAGTGCAGGCCAAAGGTATTGGTGTAGAAAATGACATTTTTCCCTCAATAGACAGGAAATGAAGGGTTTTTTTTCCAAGAAAACAAGGAATACACACACACACAACACACACACACCACTGGCACCCTGAGCTCAGAAGTGCTGCAGAACTTGCACTGCTCTTGCTCAAATCCTCAGTGACCCACTTGGTGCTAGCACTTGGATGTAGCACCCCAGTCCCAACCTCTTTGATCCATCAAAGCCAACAAAAACACTTGCTCTCCTCTCGGCCTCTGGGGATTGTCTTCTTCTGTCTCTCAGCTCTGACCACTCCCTTTGCTGTCTCTCTGCCATCTCCTCAGGACCCTCACTCACTGGACAATCTTCTCACGTGAACAGCTTGAAGCCCAAGAGAAAAAAAAAAAACCAAAAACCAAACAACAAAAAAATAGCAGACAGCTAGACATAAAAAGGGAGTGCAGGAAACCTGACCTCCGCATCCCACTCCAGCTTGAATAGCAGGACTGTTTTCATAGGCTTCGTGGGAAAGGAATTTCAAGGAGATCTGAGGAACAGTGAGTTTTGCAAGCAGCTCCCTCCAAACCTCAAGAGAACTTCAGGAGAAAGGGCAAACTCATTTGAAATTCAGCATCTGGGCACTAAGAACGTGTGCGAGCCAAGTGGAAGTAAGAGGAGGTTCTTCAAAGCCAATGAAAGATCTGTAGCTCAAGGACAGATTGTAAAGGATCATGAGGAAAGCAAAGACAAGGAGTGTTTTGCTTCATGTGGACCAGAACGTGCCAGCACACAACGCAGGGATGGTGAGACTGTTGACCCTCCAGAATACAACGGTTGTCACGCTACCTGACAGCATCACTGATGGGTGCCAGAAGATTGTCACAACAACAGATGAGAGGCCAGAACGGGACTTTATCTGCGTTGAACAGACTGGAAGGGCTGCGTGTCTTAGTGATGTTACACAAAAAGGATCTGTGGATCCACCCAGACCCCCTTTCTCTCAGTTGAAAAGCTAAGTCTAACCCATTTCTAACCAACTCGCTGTGTTGAAGACTAAGTTCAGGTTCAGCCAGATCCAGTAACCCATCATTTTATATATCTGCGAAGACATTCAAGGACAATCAAATGAATTAACTGAGCCATGAAAGTGCTGCCAAGCAGCTTCTCGGCTATTAGGTTTGACAGAATAAGCAAAAAGAGTGTTAAAATAGTCTCAGTTAAAAATTTCCTGCTTCATAACCTTCTCGTTTTCAAACAAGCATAAAACAATTGCCTTTTATTGCTGAAAGGAGTGCAGGAGGGAAGGACATTTCCATCTACTCTGTTCTTGCGAGACCTTACCTGGAGTAGTGCCCCTCTGCTCTGGGGCCACCAACAGCAGAAGGACATGGAGCTGTTGGAGCGGGGCCAGAGAAGGCCACGGAGATGCTGGGAGGACTGGAGCCCCTCTGCTGGGAAGGGGAGCTGAGAGAGTTGGGGGGGTTCAGCCTGGAGAAGAGAAGGCTCCAGAGAGACCTCAGAGCCCCTTCCAGTCCCTCAAGGGGCTCCAGGAGAGATGGGGAGGGACTCTGGATCAGGGAGGGGAGCCATGGGATGAGGGAGAAGTGTTTGATACTGAAAGAGGGGAGATTGAGATGAGATCTGGGGAAGAAATTGTTGACTGTGAGGGT
>BJBW01005400.1:12655-27441 GCA_004320125.1 Scolopax mira | reverse complement strand
GAGCGCTTCACAGGTGCTGCAGAAGGAAGCCATTCCCCACCACCACCTTTAGGGGATGAGGGTGTTTCCAGGTGGTCCCACTCGGGCAAGAAACGCTTTAGGCTACAGGTATCAAACCATATTTGACCCCTATTTGTGACGCATCGGTTAAACCATCAATATCAGCCCCGTGGCTCCAGGGAGGAAAAGATTTTTCATTCCTATCTTGTGGGCAACTGGGAAGTCCTGTCACAGTGGGCAGATTTCAGCAGGACAGCTGATAGAAACAAGGTCTGTTAGAAATGGGCTAGGGAATTATAGGAAGAACTTATTATTACTCCCAACTAGCTTATTTTTAAGGTTGGGGGGTTTCTGCCATATTTTTCTACTGTTGTTCCAGCAAAAGCTGCTGCTTTTTGAACAGTATTTCCCCAACAAACCTCTCCCAGCGCACTCTACCTGACTGCAGTCTTAAAGGTACTCTTAGGCCTATGATGAAAAAAACTTACAGACACTAGATGCTGCTATTAATAGTGATGATAACAATAACAGCCCTAAAAACCCCAGCAGCCAGCCATTAACAGAGGGAAAATTCACAGGTACCCACCCATTCTGTGATTCTATGGTTTGCTTGGTGACCCCCAGAGAAGCACTGCCCTGCACCATCCAAAGGGCAGGTGAAGGTCTCAACCCGATAATCTCAGCTTTAGACTGGATATTAAGAAAAAATTGTACACTGAAAAGGGTTATTAAGCCTTAGAACAAGCTGCCCAGGAAGTGGTGGAGTCACCACCCCTGGAGGGATTTAAAACACAGGTAGACATAGTGCTTACTAATATTTTTTGTCAGTGATAAGTTGAAGGTTGGACTCAATGATCTGAAAGGCCCTTTCCAGCCCAGACAATTCCCTGATTCAAGCTGCACAGCCACACACCAACATGGCTAAATTTGCCTCTCGCTTCCCTTCCTCCACGTGCTCTCCTGCTGGGAAAGGGAGCAAAAAGCAGCCGCACCCTGTGGGGAGATAAGAGGGAGACCAAGGAACCTTCTGAAGCAGGGAAGGGTGAGCCACCGCTGAGATGACAGCAGGGAGAAGCCACCACGGGTGGCAGAGGTTGCAGACCCGTGGGAGCTTGTGGGGATGCCCCCACGGGGAAGGGGGAACCGTAGGAAGGGGGACCCTTGGCCACAACCCCATCTCCTCTCACACTCTTTCATCTTTGACTCCATCCACCTGGAGAGGTGAAGCTCTCTCAGCCCTTTCTTCATCTTAATTCAAGCCTCTCAATTTTGCAATATACATACGATATGTAAGGATTTTGCAAAATCATTAAAAAGTCACCAACCCCCCAGGAACATGCCCTTCCCCCCCCAAGTCTGCCAGTTAGGATTCAATTAATATCAGGCAATTTAAACTGAATTACAAGGCTCTGGTGGCGAGGCTCCGTCCTGGTTTAACTTGGCCAGCCCCACACCCCTCCTTCGTTGTCATTAACACGCGTTTGGACACGGCCCTTAACGCTGCGGCGAGAGCCAGGCAAAGGTTAAATAATGAAAATGGCATGAATAAATAAAAAGGAGGGAGCCCGGCAGGATAAGGACCTGCTGACCTACCAGGCGCACGCGTTGCTTCCAATTTCATGCCCTCTTTGGGATGCAGGTATCCTGGGAGGGAGGACAACCTTCCAATGTGCTGGGAGAAGGGAGGGGGGACAAAGGGGTTCACTGCCTTAGAAATGCCCAGAGGGACCAGGGATCCCTCAGGACACGTCAGAAGGATTAATTTCTCATCAGCCCCTCTCTGAAATGCCAGGGGTGCTAATGGGTTACAGCTTCTGCTTGGCCAGGTGGGAGGGTTTTTGGGGTGTCAGGGAATAAATGGGACCACAAGTGGCACAAAACCTTCCAGCAGCGCGATGGCAACTCACCCTGACCCTGCGGGGGCCGGTGGCGTTTCCACCACCAAGGTACATGGTGGCTGGTCCTTTGGGAGCCCAGCTCATCTCCACAGCGCTTTCGTATGAGCCACCATGAGATGAAGAACTGGCCCATTCTGTGGCTGGTCCCACTTCACCCCCGAAGCTGTGCAGCCATCGCCACGGAGTCTGCTCTTCAGGCAGGGTTTGACCAGATGGATTCCTCTATGAGCAGATCCCCCAGGGTTTGTCTTTGGGACAAACAAAAACCAGGGGGACCTTGGCTGCATCCCTGGTTCTTCCTGCTCTTTCCCGGCTGGGGCCAGGGAGTGAGCTCTGAACCCCATGGGCCAAACTGGGCACCACTCACCTGCTGGAATAACCTGAATTTCAATCCATTATGGACACGGCCCTGGGGCAGCAAGTGAAAGGGAGCCCAAAATATTACGTGATACATGAAACATTCCCAGCGACAACCATCGTCTGTGGGGTTAAAGTGATCTGAGGGTGTAAAACAGCCCAGAGCTGGGTTTATTACAGCACGTTCCCTTTTCCAGGTCTCTTATCACAGAATCCCATGGGGTTGGGAGGGGCTTCTGGAGATCCTCTCCTCCAACCCCTTCCACAGCAGGTCTACCCAGAGCAAGTCCCACAGGAACGTATCCAGGTGGGGTTTGGAATGTCTCCAGAGAAGGAGACTCCACCACCTCTCTGGGCAGCCTCTGCCAGGGCTGTCACCCTCACAGGAAAGAAGTCCCTTCTCCTGTTTAGGTGGAACTTCTTATATTCAAGTTTGTGCCCATTTCCTCTTGTCCTGTCCCTGGGCACCACTGAAAAAAGACTGGCTCCATCCTCCTGACACCCTCCCTTTAAGTATTTATAGGGGTTGATCAGATTCCCCCCTCAGTCTTCTCTTCTCCAGGCTAAAGAGACCCAAGTCCCTCAGCCTTTCCTCGTAAGGAAGATGTTCCAGGCCCTTAATTATCTTTGTAGCCTCTGTTATCCCCTCTCCAGCAGTTCCCTGTCCTTCTGGAACTGGGGAGCCCAGAACTGGGCACAGTTATCTTATTATCTTATGCTAATGCACACCGAGATCTGGGAGATAGGGACGGTTTGAGGACGGTAAAAGGAAACCAGCAGCCAGCCATTAACAGAGGGAAAATTCACAGGTACCCAGGCTTGGGCACAGGGCCGGGTTTTATTACACTCAGAGGGGTTGGCAGAACACCAAGTTTCTATTCCGACATGTGTATGAATTTATATCCTCGTGTGCGTGCGTGTGCACGGATGGGCTTTAGTATCAACCACGAGAGAGATGAAAAAGACAGAATTTAATACACCGGCAACAAAACGCACTTCAAAGCCATTTCTAACAGCGGCTCGACGCCGGGGGGTGTTACTGGGACACAAAGGAGGCTGAAAGACAGAAAGATGCTGGGTTTCTTTGCACAAATGGTGTGTGCAGGTCTGTGTGGGGCTGGGCAGCACGGAGGACACAAGCCATGTCCTTTTTCCGGGAGCTGGATCTCCCCAACATCCATCCCTGGGACAGACGGGGCAGTTTTTTGTGGAGATGGGTGAGAAATCTCCATCTCTGCTCTCACCTCAGGGGAAAACACACAAAGCAAAATACCACGACGGTTTCCAACTTCAGAAATAAAAAAAAAAAAAAAGGGATAGGTAAGGGATCTAGGGCAGCTCCAACCAGCCCTGCAGCAGATAGCCAGCCTCCAGAGGGGAAATCCCAGGAGCCGGGGCTGACTCCAAAGTATTCCCCAGGGAATTACACGCAATTCAGCCCAGGCTCAACTAACAAAAACCTCTTCGAGGGAGCCCTGCTGCTGCCAGGGACGCCCGTCACTGCGGCCTCGTGGCTCGGGCCAAGCGCGTTCAAAGGTCCCCTCGCAGGAAACCCCTCTGAAGACACTGATTAATTTCTTCCTCCGGGGCCACAAGGAGTATTTTAAAGCCCTACCGTGGAATTCTCACCCCCTTTTAAATGAGGCGAGCGGGTCTGACCCAGGGGATGCAAAGGAGGCAGTGGGTGCCCGGTGCATCCAGGTGCCCCTGGAGCTTTTCAGAAGGGAATAAAAAGAAAAATCCCAAAGGCTTTTTCCAGCTTTTCTTCAACTCACCCACTATAGCAGAGCGGAATATCTTGGATATCAATGCAAAGTGTTATTATACCTTTTTTCCCCCCTTCTTTCCCCATCCCCATCCCTTGCAGTTCTGTGCTTGGAGGAGTGCCTGGATCTCTCTCATATTATTTATAATTCCCATCTGAAAGAGGAGGGAAAAAAAATCCGTGAGCTGATCCTGTCAGCCTCTCACCAACACTCAGCAGTAAATTTTTCCCCATGCCTATGCTGCCAGTGGAGCAGCATTCACAATTATCTCACATTTCTCTCTGTGGGCTATACCTTGGGTAAGAATACTTTAGCAGCTGGGATAGAGCTTAAAATTGCCACATAACAAAAGATAATGACGCTAAAAGTCATGAAAAATGAATGACTCGGGACACTCAGAGTCACAAGTACGTGGCCACGGGGATCTGTGTGGCTGGTGACAGCCTCTGACAAGGCACAAAGGCAAAGGCCACCTCAGTCCCTGTGAATGTCTTGCTAGAAAGAGAACGTGCTGAAGTACCACAAAATTTGGGGTGTGCCTGGAAGGGACGGGCGAGAGGGGAGAGGTGGAAATAGGTTTCGGAACAACATCCTGGGATGTGTCATCTTCAGCCCCGATCAGAGCTGTGTGAGGTGTCTGAGAGCAGCAAGGAATCATAGAATGATAGAGTTGTCTGGGTTTAAGATCATCTGGTCCAACCATCAACCTAACTCTGATGGAAAACCATCACTAACCCATGGCTCCAACACTGTGGCAACCCCTCTGTTAAATCCCTCCAGGAACAGTCCCTCAACCTCTTCCCTGGGCAGCCCATTCCAATGTGCAAGAACCCTTTCCATATAAAAATTTTTCCTACAGTTTTTCCCTAAAAATTACACTTCCCTTCCCTATCTTCTATTTTGTAAACTAAAGAGCTTTGCTTTTTTTTGGCCAAGACTTTTGTTAAAATCCACTCCATGCCTTTGATCATCTTTGTCACTTTCAGAACTTTTCAGAGCCTTCTGTAACTCTCCTGGGACGGAAAGACAAGAACTACAGAGTATTTAAGATGTTGACAACAGATAGAAATAGTGGATTGATAAGGAAAGCCCGTGGTGGTCACCTGACTGCTCTCTTCTGCCCACCCTGCTCCCTGGAGACCCCAAATCAGAGCACACACACACAGAAATCACCCGAGAGCCTGTTCTCTAACTCCTAACCCTCTCTTCTCTGCTTCTGCTGCAGTTCCCTGTCCTGCGAAGCGACATGAGTCACAAGGGATCCCTCAACAGCAACCCCGGCTCAGCAAAGTAAGGATCTCCGTGGTGGGCTTCCTCCATCTTGCGGCTGGCACCACCCGGGGGGGATGCTCCTGATGGTCCCACTTGCCTCTCGCCAAGCCCCTGGTGTTTGTTTCACCCTCCCTGGGCACCTCGCAAGCTGCAGCCATGGCCAGCATCGCTGCCTCACACCTCACAGGCCCTGAGTGCTGTGGCTTAGGTGTGGAGAGAAGGACACCAGGAGCTTCTTCACCTGTGGCCTGGGGGCTACAGCAGCCCACAGCAGCTTCACAATGGAGCCAGAGCCACCAGCTCGCTCCCTTCCTCCTTTCTCCACGCTCCTGGTCTCCTCATCCCACTCCATCTCTGAGTGGGATGTAGGTGCATGAACACCGTGAACCATTGCCTGCCCTCAGGGGGACATGGTGACAGAGCAGAAAGGAGCCACCAGTGACCCTGTGGCTTGCTGCACCGTGCAGGACATCCCGACCATGCCACCTGAAACCCCGAGGTCCTGCTTTGATCCTCCCCTGCCAGGCCTGAGACGGAGCAATCACTGTCACCTCCTGGCTGCACACTCCCACACACAACCCAAGCATGGGGGGTGGTCCTAAAGGGGAGGTAACCCACGCTTAGAGACCTGACACCCCAAAACTCAAGTATTTACACACAGGTATGCCCTTCCACATTTTGACATGGGACACGTTCTACATCTAAGCACCTGCCTTCAAGGAGTTCATCTCCAAAGGGTCCACCAAGGGTCTTAATCTTGGCCCTTCCAGTGCCTCAGGGTGAGGCGGACTCAGGTATAACATGGAGGGAGGGATCTGCCCCCTGAAACAACCCCTTATCACACTCTGGGAGCTGCTGTCCTTCCAACAGCCCCTGTCCTTCCATCAGCTCCTCCAGAAGCCATGTCCTTCCAGGGGACACTGTGTGCGAAGGTAACTCTAGTGGGGACAGGCCCAGATGGGCTCCTCTGTCTCCTGTTTCCCACTGCTGGGTTTGGTGACGTGCCCACGGTGTGGATAACAGCTAAGGTTGCAGAGGGAGCTGCCAGCACCATTGGACCAGCAAACGCTGGTTAATTCGGTGTCAGAGAATCACAGAATGGTATGGGGCTGGAAGGGACCTCTGGAGATCATCTCCTCAACTGCCCTGCCAAAGCAGGTCCACCCAGAGCAGGTCCCACAGGAACATGTCCAGGAGGGTGTTGAATGTCTCCAGAGAAGGAGACTCCACCACCTCTCTGGGCAGCCTCTGCCAGGGCGTTGCCACCCTCACAGGAAAGAAGTTCCTCCTCATGTCAAGATGGAACTTCTTATACTCAATTTTGTGTCCATTTCCTCCTATCCTGGCCCTGGGCACTACGTGAGAAAAGACCAGCCCCGTCCTCCTGACACCCTCCCTTTAAGTATTTATAGGCATCGATCAGATCCCCCCTCAGCCTTCTCTTCTCCAGACTAAAAAGACCCAGGTCCTTCAGCCTTTCCTCATCAGGGAGATGCTCCAGTCCCTTGATCCATCTTTGTAGCCTCTGCTGTCCCCTCCCCAGCAGTTCCCTGTCCTTCTGGAACTGGAGAGCCCAGAACTGAACCCAATGCTCCAGATAGGGCCTCATCAAACCACATCTGATGGATGTGATGGGGGGGACAAGGCTGGTCCCCCTTGGGAGAGCTGCAGATGTGAAAGCAAATGTTAAAAAAAGACCCGGGAGCTGATGGTTTCTTTGTACCATTTTTCTTTTCCAGTGGGAGCATGGGGAAAGCCGACGGAGCCTCCAAGCTGAGCGCCAAGGACCTCTATGGTAAGTCATGCCCACAAACACCTCTGAGGTTTCCTACAGAAAAAGCACCTCTGGAGATCTGGAGGCAGTTGTTGGGGAGTTTTAAGCTGGAACTCAACCAAAGCCAGGTGAACCCAGGCCTCCATAGGGAACAGGGAGCAAAATGCACCTCACCCCCGTGCTGGGAACAGCTGTGATTTGATGGGGACACACACAAACCACCCAGAGCATTGCTCCCCCTCACCCCCACCCGTCACACAGACCCTCTCCAGTTATACGAGCAAGATAACCTGATAAAGGGCCCAACAAAAGAAAGACTGTCCTCAGCAGGTTAATGATTATCCTCTTTTAACTACTCGGTGAACCGTGAGAGCTCCAGTGCCCTTTGGAAGCAGAGGGAAGGGGCAGGAGGTGCGTGAGCAGAGCCTGAGCCACAGCTTCCTTATAAACCAGCCCAGTCACTGGAGAGGAGCCGTAGAGAACATTTAGGTATCAATAACAGTTATTCCTCATCAGAGCAGGTTATGAGGAATATCATCATGTCCCAGGTGAAGAGGTTGATGCTCTCACTTGGTTGCGTGTGCCCCTTGGTGGAACATCTCATATTTGCTCAGAAACTCCCCCTTGGCAGCTGTGAGGGGAGGGTGCTTTATTTGTCCCCTGGTTCATTTGTGACTTTGGTTGCTGGACGGTCGTGCCAGGAGGTTTCTCAGCGTGGAGTGGCCCGGGAGCAGTGTCCCACGAGGGACATGTCTTGCCTGGGGAGAAGGAGGTGCTGGTGGGCAGGTGGGGGCTGTATTTTGTGTTAGAGAAAGTCATTGTTAACTTGGATCAGCTGCAGAGAAGTTGCTGGGGACGTTTGTGGCCGGGATGCTGCGTGACGGGCGGGTGCCAAGGAGAGGTTTGAGGGGTCTGTTGCCGTCTGGAGATGAAGGGACACACTATAAGCCCAGAAAGAAGCAGGAGGATGAGGGGTGGAAACGTTTGGGTGTCTCTCCACTCTGCGGAGTCCTGCCAGTTCACAGGATCCCATGGGGTTGGAAGGGACCTCTGGAGATCATCTCCTCCAACCCCCTGCCACAGCAGATCCACTCAGAGCAGGTCTCACAGGAATGTGTCCAGGTGGGTTTGAATGTCTCCAGAGAAAGAGACTCCACCACCTCTCTGGGCAGCCTCTGCCCGGGTCACCCTCAAAGGGAAGAAGTTCCTCCTCATGTTTAGGTGGAAATTCTTATATTCAAGTATTTCCTCTTGTCCTGTCCCGGGGCACCACTGAGAAATGGTTCAGATGAGACCCTCCTGCCTCTAACAGCATCGCTGCTTTTGCTGGGCACCGAGAGCCCCCCCCGACCTGACGGGGGGCAGAAAGATTAGAGGTAAATAGTGAAGTGTATAGAGATGTGTAAAAATGGAACTGGGAGCCGACAACTCTGCTGGAAACGCAGCACGTGCGCCGGTCGGTGGCCACGGGAGGGAGCCCAGGGCTCTGAGCCCTCAGGGTTTTGGGGTGGGATCCAGCCCTGGGCACCCTGCGCTGCCTCCACCCCGAAAGCTCGCAAAGGGAAAGGCCGTCAAACTGCCTCTAAAACAAACACAGTTTCTCAAATAAGTCGTTTCCAACACCGAATTACATCTTTTACAATGTTTTTTTTTTTCCTCGCACACACACACCCCAAAAGCAAATTTCACTGGGGACAGGGGACCTCTCTGACCAAATTCCAGCAAACCTAAAAGGAGGACCGTGAGTCCCTGGGCCAAATCCTCCAGAGCAGAGGGTAACTCAGCTGCCTGTTATTCCCCCGCCGCCTCCGAAGCGCAGGACGAGGTCTGCAGTAATTTGCTGGGCAAACCAGGGGCTGGCTCAACCCAGTGCTGCCCCAGTACGTCCACTGGGTTTTGGCTTGGCAGAACTTGAAGCCCTCCCTGCTAATCCAGCCTGGCTCTATCAAAGGACACGCAGCATGTGTTAAACAAATATATAAATTGTAGAATCGTTTGAGTTGGAAGGGACCTTAAAGATCATCGAGTTCCAACCCCCCCTGCCCTGGGCAGGGACACCAGGTTGCTCCAAGCCCCATCCAGCCTGGCCTTGAACCCCTCCAGGGATGAGGCAGCCACAGCTTCTCTGGGCAACCAGTTCCAGTGTCTCATCACCCTCGCAGGAAAGAATTTCTTTCTGGTGTCTAATCTAAATCTCCCCTCTTCCAAGTTAAAACCGTTGCCCCTTGTCCTGTCACTGCACTTCCTGACAAAAGAGTCCCTCCCCGGCTCTCCTGTAGCTCCTTCAGATATTGAAAGACCATTATAAGGTCTCCCTGGAGCCTCCTCTTCTCCAGGCTGAACACCCCCAGCTCTCTCAGCCTGTCCTCCATCCCTCTGAGCATCCTCGTGGCCCTCCACCGGACCCATTCCAACAGGTCCATGTCCTGGGTCTCCTTCACACTCCGATCCTCCTTTCCCCCCCAACCCCCCCTCCCCAGCATTCGTTTCTGCTGTCAGCTGGCACATTTCGGGGGTGGGGGACAGGCAAGAACTAAAATTCCAGAGAGAATTAGGTTTCATAATGAAACAAAGCACCTGAAGCCGAGCTGGCCTTGATTACGCGATTCCGAAGCTGCTGGGGGAGGTTCAGAACTTACAAGACTTTTCATATTTTCTTTTTTTTCTGCAGTTTATTCAGGCTGGACCCTCAGCCCCCAAAGAAATGGGTGTAAGACCTCCCAAATTCAGAGGGCACAGAAATATGCAGTGTTTAAAGCTCTCTGGGCAGTATTTTCCCATCTGCTGTGGCTCTGCTGCACACAGATGCCAAAATACTCTTCCTAAAGGAACAAGGCCTTGGTTTTAGCTTTCTTCAAGGGTTCTTTTTCTACAGCAGAGGGTCTCTCACCACTACACAGGACAGGAGGAAGGAGGGCACGGACTGAACCATTAGCTCAGGTTCTAATTGCTGACCCAGGCTGACCTAACATGATGGAAGTCACCACGAGCAGGGACACCACCGCTACCTGGGGTCAAGGTGTCCCCACATCAATGGGGACTTCCTGGCAGTATTAAAGCCATCCCAGGAAAGCCCCCAGAGAGTGATATTAAAACCATGGTTGGTGAGGCTGAAGCAGAGCAGCAGCTCCAGGCCGTGCACAGAAAGGTGACAGAGGTGGGGGATCTGCTCTTGGAGGGTTCAAGGACACCACGTGAAGCTCAGAGGGTCACATAGGTCTCCACAGGGGACAGCCTCATGACTGCTGGTGATGGGGAAGGTGGCTATGCTTGGTGTCACCCTTGGCCTGCTGTAATTGGTCATCAAGTATATAGCACCATCGTGTCTTCTCCGCTGTGGTGAGCGCAGGGGGAGGCAGAGAGACAACCAAGGTCACCAGGGAACTCTGCAAAGAAGTTGGCTTAAAGCCCTGAGATACCTTTCCCTGGCTCTATCCCTGCCAGAGCTGGATACACTTTCTTGGTGCTCAGTTCTTGGTGGAGTTTCCTGGCAGTCACGGGAGCGGGATGCTCATCCCTTCCTCCTCTCCCCCTTAGCAAAAAGGCACAGCATTAACTCAGCTCCACGTTCTGGAAGAGTCTGTGGCCACCCACAGGGGAGCAAGCCCCAGCGGAATGGCTGGCACCTATCAAGTTGCCACCCTACTCAACGCACAGCAACCAGCTGAATAAATGTTAATGCAGACCATAAATAAATTAGGGCGCTTCTCCGCTTACTGGCGTCTGTCCTGAACCTAGATGAAAGGATGGGTGAGGGGGGGAAACCAGTGTGGGTCCGGTAGAAGCCAAGGGAAGGGCTGGAAGGAAGTGTTTCTGCATAGTGCTTTCCACAAAGGGCTTCTTCCACCCCTTTCCATGGTGACACCCGGGTGGACCTCTCACAGTAATTGATCTGAGGTGCTTTGGTGGTCGATCAGACAGCGCTGACTCTCGTGATGGAGAGTGGAGGGTAGTTTAATGACCATGAGGGATGTAGGAAGGAAACGGCTCTGCAGCAGCAATCAGAGCAGCCCACTGGGGTTTGGGTGTCTGTCCTGAGGGTGCTCAGCTGCTTTCCAGTGCCCCAGGCCAACTCCTTGGGTGCCTTTGCCTCTCATTTCAAGTGGGTCCCAAGGTGGGATGTGGAGGGACACTGCAAGGTGTGAGACACCAGCCTGGCAGGAGACCACCTGTCTCCCATCCAGACCTGTGAGACCCAGCCGGTTGACTCCAACCTGCCCATCTCACCCCGGATACACTCATTTCTAGGAAAAACCCAAACTTGTCAGGGCTGGAAGAGGGATTTTGGAGCAAGAAAAGCTGCCCGGAGCATGAGTCAGGCTGAAGAGAGGTGGTGCTGAGCAGAAGTAGTCAGCATCACTTGACACTGTGCTCCCTGTAACCCAAGATGGGCTTCGGCACCGTAACAGGACACGGGGCACTAACACAAAGAGAAGAACCATCCTGGTGTGGCCCCGGGACAGGTATCATCTGCCTGGGGAGCCGTGGGGAGACAGACTCCCCCGGTGCCAGCTGCTTGGCAGAGGATGCTGGCCCTGGCTTGGCAGAACACACCGATGGCAAAGGAGTAAATTATGTTTAACGGTCACAAACCAACACCTGGGGGTCTCCACAGACCCCCCCCCTTGGCTCCCAAGGGGGCCTCCAGCTCCCAGCCATGCGGGGAAGTCTCCAAGATGAGACTCGCCAGCCCCCAGTGCTGTCCCCAGGCTGTCACTCCTCACTGACAGCTCTCCCACACCCTGGGCAAGCCCACGAGACACCCACCACAGACAAGATCACCCCAAAAACCAGAAAGGTAGAAACATTGACTCAGGACAGTCTCCCTTTCCCAGCTGCATCATAAATGTGCATTTTACTGACGGCTCCACACGATGACCAACAAAAGGCTCATGATTTAATATTAGTTACTGCCTGCCCAGACCATGAGCTTCCCAATTATCTCAGCTAGAGGCCACCAGGGTTCCTGATCACAGAACCACAGAATCACATGGGGTTGGAAGGGACCTCTGGAGATCATCTCCTCTAACTCCCCTGCCAGAGCAGGTCCACCCAGAGCAGGTTGCACAGGAACATGTCCAGGTGTGTGTTGAACGTCTCCAGAGAAGGAGACTCCACCACCTCTCTGGGCAGCCTCTGCCAGGGCTCTGCCACCCTCCAAGTGAAGAAGTTCCTCCTCATGTTAGGTGGAGCTTCTTATATTCACGTTTGTGCCCATTTCCTCTTGTTCTGTCCCTGGACAAGAGCTAATGCAGCAGTGAGATGCTGTTCCTTCCCCACAGCCCTCTAGAAGAGGGTTTGTGCATGGATTTGACACACACTGGTGCTATCTTCAGGATACAGCCCTGGCAGGAGTGGTGGCAGAGACTGAGCTCCCTCAGCTACACGGTTGGGGTGAGGGGACCACGTGCATGGTCCCAGGGGAAACTGGGCAGCATCTGAACGGTGCCACACACCATTGTGTCCCTCAGATGTGGATAGATCCTCCGTGTCTTTTAGCAAGAGCTAAAAACGGAAAGCACTGGCATTCATGGAGGTGTGATGGCTCAGTGGGAAGGCCAGGAGATGACAGGGGGATGGAGGGAGCTGGTGCTGAGCGCAGTGGTACCAACCTGACAGAGATTTACTGGGTTCAGAGTTTCCTGTACACACCATTCCCCCAAGGCTCTGCTTGCCCTTAGATCTCCAGAGCTCCAGACAGGGCAGAGGGACACAGCAGTGTCCCCCCAACCCACTACACCACCATGGCCACCCCATTTCCCCCTTGGGCACTGCTTTCCCTGCCCTTTGCCAGGACAGGCTGGAAGCTGCTCAGAGGAGGGACTGTCCCTGGATGTGTTTGCCCAGAGCAAGGGGACAGTAAGAGGGAGCCCGAGTGCTCCTGCAGTGGGGGGGTGAAAAGCAGAGTGCTTTTCCCTCGTGCTCTCACTCTTTGCCCACCACAAGGAAGCCCTGGGCGGTGGCGATCACAGGTCTGAGTCAGAGCAGTGCCCGGGACATTAATTCCCCACCTCCTCCACTGCCAGCCCTGAATAACTCCCTTGTCCTCCCCCACTGCTCCCTCGGTGCCTTTTCAGCTTCTTTCTTCACATTCCCACCCCAGATTCCAGCCTCAGATTACCCCGGTTCCCCTCGGATGCTGCCTCGGGGGTCACCCTTTTATTCAAAGCCCTGGGCATTTAATAATCCAACTGGAGACAGGGCTGGAAGGAAAACAGGAATCCAGAATCGCTGTTGGCTCCTGCAGACAAAAACCCAACGGTGGGTGAGATGCGTAGGCTCAGCTCAACCCTAACTGGAGCTACTGGGAAGACTGGGCTGTGCTCTGGGTGCTACTGGTTGGGCGCAGCCCTCGTGTGGGCATCACAAGGCTTTGGGACAGCAGTTAGTGACAGGGGGGCTGTACAGAGGGACCTGCCACTTTGGCACCACAGTGCCCACCAGCATCTCCAGTGGCCCTTTTTCTTTGCCACTTCGCGACCGCTGAGGGCAAGTTCTCTCCTCCTGTGAAGCAACTGCCCAGAATTTGTTTATTTGACCATTTTTCTTCAATGGAAACAGGTTTTCAGATGTGCCCGAGTATCTCAAGAACAAAAGCTGTGCTAGTTAGTAACAATAAAACAAAAAAAAGGGGGAAACTTTTCATTAGGAGTTTTTTTTTTGGTCCTCAAGTAAAGCAAATTCACCAGTTTAATTAAATCAAAGTTCCCAATCTTATTAAATTCACTCTGCTCTCTAAAAAAATATTAGTACCAGCTATAGGAAGTTCAGAAAACACTTTAGATCGTTTGATGAAAAAAAAAAAAATTAAAAAACTGGCATATTTCTCCCAGCCCTGGTTGCAAAGGGAAAAAAAAAAAAGGAACAGCTCTACCCCTGGAGCTCCTCAATACCCCCGTTATTTTGCGCTGAGTCCCCCGGGTGCCTGCCCAGCCGGCTCCAGCCCGCCCCACGCTCCCCAGCACAAACACACAGTGTTTCTTCATGTACTGGGTCCTTGCACAACCCGGGAGCTGGGTCAGGTTTTTATTTGCTCTTCTAGAGTGGGTTGTGTCTTCAGCTAATAAAAGAGGAATGCGAGGGCTTTGGTCTGAGCCAGTGGGAAATGTTCAGCGTGCCGGGGAGGAACCTACGAGCAGCTGCCGAGGCGCTATCAGGAAAGCAGCTCCCTGTGCCACAGACCATTCATGCCTCTGCCTGTCCCCAACCTCAATGAGAGCCTTTTCATTCACTTTGAGACCTTCCAGATCACGTATTAAGGTGCCACCTGTGAGTGACAGTTCCCCCCCCACACCCTGTGCAAAGATTCCCAGTGTTGCCGCCACCGGTACCAACAAGCTCTGGCAGTTCAGGGAGTACCACGATGCTAACAGGAAACCAGGGAGCTCAGTGCCCCCTGGGCTGCATCCCCAGCAGGGCCAGGGGGGTTCTGCCCCTCTGCTCCACTTTGGGGAGACCCTCTCCAAGTGCTGCCTCCAGCTCTGGGGCCACCAACAGCAGAAGGACATGGAGCTGTTGGAGCAGGGACAAAGGAGGCCACGGAGACTGGGAAGGCTGGAGCCCCTCTGCTGGGAAGGGGGGCTGAGAGAGCTGGGGGTTCAGCCTGGAGAAGAGAAGGCGCCAGGGAGACCTCAGAGCCCCTTCCAGTCCCTCAAGGGGCTCCAGGAAAGCTGGGGAGAGACTCTGGATGAGGGAGGGGAGCCCTAGGAGGAGGGGGAA
>BJBW01005400.1:2115-12482 GCA_004320125.1 Scolopax mira | reverse complement strand
GGCAGGGGGTGGCACTGGGGGGGCTTTAAGGTCCTTTCCCACTCAAACCATTCTATGATTTTATAAGAAGCTGCAAGGACGCATCCAAAATAGAGCTGTCCCCGCACCTGCTGGCCATGGGGACCACGAGCAGAGAAGCCTCTGCAGCATCAGCAAGGTCCAGATCTGCAGATGCCTCCCTGCCAGGAGCTCAGACAGGACAGTGCCCAAAACCAGATCCTTGACTAACCCTGCAGGACCCGGAGCATCCTCCCACTTGGGGGGGAGGCAGCAGGATCCCATGGGATGGGTAGGGCCCTGCTGCTGCAGGTGGGATCTGGCCCCCTGCTCGGATCCCGGGAACGGATGCCATTTCGTAAGGCTGCTTTATCACACAGGCCCCGTTAATTTGCACCCTCACCATTAGCATAGAGAGGCATTTGCTGCTCTGCTTCTCCTCAGGAGGGTTGTGTTGTAACCTGTTGGTTTGGCACAGAGACCAGCTCGTGCTTCGCTGGCAGGTTACTACAAACAGCACGTGCGCTGGTAGGTGATGTATAGAGAACATAAAGAATTGGCAAGCTGCAGAAGGCAACGGCCAGGACTTTCCTTAGGCTGGTCTCCTGGAGGCCGGGGAGGTCACTAACGTGATGTGGGGAATGGAGGAGAGGTCCTTGGTCCGGTACTGCCAATGGAAACAAACCTCTTGCCAGACATTTTGGGTTCCTCACAGGCTGCTACACACCAAACTCATCCATCCCCCACTTTTTCTGCTGCACCTTCCGCCCAGCAACGGCTGAAAACAAATACGGGGAGGATCAGGGAGGATCCTGTGTGATAGAACTCACTAATTAATCAGAGAAGGATGCGCAGGGAGGGGAGGTGGGGGCCTCTGGTGTAACTGGCTACACCACAACTGACTGTGGCCCTGGAGAACAGCAAGGAGGTTTTGTTTAGAGCAGTTTAGCATATAAATGGACAGAAAGAGATGGTATCTCAGGTCTGAGCTTTGGGACCCAGCCTGTAACCCCCCCTGCAGCCCAGCGTGGCACCCGGGTGCTCCCCCTGCCAGCAAAGAAGGGCTCCGACTCCCCTGAAACTCTGGGAACAGGCAGTGTCACAGCAACCCTGAGGGCTTCTGCCCTCTCACAGACACTTCAGAAAATGCAAAAAGGGCAAAAAATACCCCACTGTAACCCACTAACAGCCTGGAGAAAGCAGAACGTGGTGGGAGCAGACCCCATTCTGCCCATTTAGAATCATAGAATCGTTCAGGTTGGAAAAGACTCTTCAGATCATCAAGTCCAACCATCAACCCCACTCTACAAAGTTCTCCCCTACACCATCTCCCCCAACACCACATCTAAATGACTCTTCAACACATCCAGGGATGGTGACTCATCCATCTCCACGGGCAGCCTATTCCAGTGTCAATTCTCCCCATGTGCAGAGGCAGAAGCATCTTCTGCCCAGTGCTGTACAGCCATCCCTCAGCCCCTGACAGCAGCAGATCCTTTCAGCACCTTTTGGCTACCTGCTTCAGGGTCAGGCAGGCTGAACCCCAGGGAAGCCCCTTTCCCTCCTCCCTAGGCAGATATTCCCCGCTGTGAATAATCCCAGCCCATTTTGGAAGCTGGCAGCTGAGGCAGAACCCAAGCCCAGGCCCCCCCCATTTGGTATCTTACCCCCACGACCACCCTTTCTCCCACCCTCGAGCCCAGCCAGTACGTTGTGCTGGGGATGCTCTGCCCCACTGGCTTGGCAGAGGCCAGGCATGAGGGGTGAGAAGCTCATTCCTCCCTCATTTGCACCACTCTACACCCCTAGAGACTTCAACCAAGTTATTTCCACTCAAAGCTGGTCCCAGTGGGCAGAATTTCTCCCACGAGCCCACCTCATGTGCACACAAGCCATCGGGCTGAAGGGATTGTTCACAGCGACACCCCAGCTCCCTGCAAAAAATGGGTGATGCACGGAAACAGGGAGGGAATTTGGCACCAAAGATGTGGTTTGGCTTCCTGGACCAAGCTGAGAGCCCTGTCCCTCAAACCAGGATACACATCCCTCCAGGATGTGCATTGATCCTGGTTTTTCCCCCCTCACCTCTCATTTATCCCCCTCTCTTTCATCCCTTCCACTCCTTAACATGAAGCCAAACAGGACGCTCTCCCTTCCAGCCAAGGTTTTAGCCTCATCACTGGGATTTCAGCCCAGTATCCAGCTTTGAACCCTCGGATAAAATCCACCTTGCTGCCTCTGCAGTGGTCTGAGCACCTTTTCCAGTTCACGTGGCCACTGGTGCCCATGGGAAACATCATTCCCCCAGGACTGTTTATCCCTAAGGGACTGGTGAGAGGGAAGGGCTTTGCAGTTTTTCCCATCCCTCTGGGTAGGAGGCAAGATTACAGGCAGCTGGTAAGGAGAGGACTGAACTGTATTAAGTTAAAGAACTGTTTATAGGTTGTTTTTTTTCCCTGAAAGGGGTGTCTTAGGGCTCAGTGGACCAAATCCTTAGAGGCCAGGGATGAGAGGATTTACCAGTGCGTGGGCATGTCCCACACGGAATCCACGCTCGAACCATTCAAACCTTTCTAGATCACCCATATTATTCATACAAGAGTTTGGGCTCAGCAATGGCACGACCAGGAATTACCCATCATTGCTCTTCAGGCCACGGCAGTGGGTCACACCAGCCAGGATCCCCACGCTGCGAGGGTTGGGCTGGTTTTTTACCATGGTTGGCCACCAAAAGCAAGGGACAGAGCTGTATTATTCTCCCATCCTGGCAGACAGAAGGGAAAAAGCGGTTCTGTGGGCAAAGTGGTCACTGTGGGCTCGTGCCAGCTTTTGTCACCTTCAGGTGTTTGCTGTTCTAGTGTCACCACCCCGGGGCTCTCCTTGCCCTTTGCAGCCCAGCCTGGGCCATAACCAAAGAGCCATCCATTGCTACGGCCTCCAAAGCTCGCAGCTGAAGATAATTCACTTAAACAGAAGTACTCATCAGTGTCTAAGCTTTGACAGCAGCTGTCATCTGATGGAGGGGAAAAAATCATGGCAATATTCCTGTAATGCTAATTATGCATGGGGATTATGCAAATTCTCCACCTCCTGGGGTTGGGTAACACCTTTGGTGGTGCTCGGGTCTTCTCTGTTGCAAGATGCTGTAGAAATGCAAAGTGTCCTCCTACCAGAGGTGTCAGATAAAGCGGAAGGAAATTAGCTCCTGCTGCCAACGTGCCCAGGATCACTCATACAAAATTAAGGAGACTGAGAACAGGGCTGTGCAAAAGGACAGTGTGGGAGCCACCCGGGACAAGCGACCCATCTTTGGAAGTCTTTTCTGGCCAAGGGTGTTCACTCGTCCAACGTAAAGGATCCATAGAGCCAAGCAGCCACCAATGTCCCTGTGGGGACAGCTCTGTGTGTGGCACGTTGGGATCAGCTCAGCCCAGCCAGAGCCAGCTTTAAGCCAAGGCAAATAATGATGAATCCACGGAAAGGTCTGCAACGTTTCACCACTTTGCTTCGAAGCAAACAAACCTAAAAAAAACCCACTTTTTTTTTTTTTTAAAGCGCCCACATTCCTCAGATAAAATAGTCAGTCTTAGTCTATGATCTACAGCCTGGATCTTTAATTCTTCCTGTGTTTAAATCAAAATTAAGCGGTTGGGAAGGAGATTTCAGTGTTCTGGCACCCTGCTGTCCCCGGAAAGCCTGGCTGTTCTCAGGCCTCCTGGTTGTATTTGCGGATGCCAGGAGGAAACACAAAAATAAAAGTTTCCATGGGCGTGGGGGGGCAGGTAGAAGCCAAGGAGACAGAAGGGATTTCAGAAGGAACAAGCAGACACCTTAAAGAAAGGGACAGGAAAGAGAATATGCAGAAACACCCCCTTCCCTGTTCTGGGACGTCACTCGAATGGCATCCTGAGACAAAATAGAGGCACTTTGTTCTACTTCTGTGGCTTTTAAAGGTAATGCAGAAACCCGACAGGCAGAATGAGAGGGAAGGGGAACATCAGCACAGTCTCCCTGTCCCAGGGCTTGCTTCTGTCACTGGAAAAGGCTGCGAGTGGCTAAAGGGGCTTTTGGCCCTCCCTGTGAGCTTAACCCCGAATGCAGGTGGTGGGATGCAGGGGTTAAACAGAGCTCGGAGGTCTCAGCAGGTCCCCAAAGCTTCCCAAACATTTTCTCAGAGGTGCACGCTGAGATCTCCCCTCATCATGACACCTGTGGCTTCTCTGAGGATGGGGCAAAGGCAACGGAGGGGACCCCAGAAAGCCTGCAGCAACCAGGCACTGCCCTGACCATTACTGCAGCTCCGTGGGCTGTCCCACCAGAAAGCCAGGCTGGTTCTCCCACCAGAAAGCCTTCTACAGCCTGGTGAGCTGTCCTCCTGCCAGGAACTCAGACCTTCACTAGTCTCCTGCTGGAGACTGTGGCCCCCCAATAAACTTTCCTTTCTCAAGGACTCCCAGCTCCTGACACAGCTCTGCACCCTTCCTTTCAGGGCTGGAGATGTTTCCCTGTCCTAACATGAAACCTTTTTGTTTCCAGGCTAACTATTTCAGCCTTTTCCACTCCCTTTTTAGAAAAGAAGGGAGGGACGGGATGTCTTAAAAATCCAAATTTGTCTCCATCCCACCCAGCCGCGGTGTTCTCATTTCCATTAGTGTCATCTATTTACATGAGAAGTGCTCAGTGAGGAAATTGAGGTTACTGAGAGGGGAAAAAAATTAAAAAAAAGGAAAAAAAAAAAAAAAAAAAGAGTTGCTCCAATCAACCCTGAGTCCCTGCGGGGTGCGATGATGCCGTGTGCCCTATTCCAGACCTTGCCCCACATCTGAAGTAGGGCGAGCTGCAATTAAAACACGCTGCAAACAGAAAATACCATTGACCCTTCAATGCCAGCCTGAGGTGGGAGGTGGCTGCGCTGAAATATTAATTAATTTACTCAAGGTCACTCTGGAAGCTAATGGCTGAGCGGGGTGCTGTGCTGGGTGTCTGAGGTCTTTAGCCAACCCCAAACTGTCCTCTCTCCACCTCCAACTTGGTGCTGGTGGTGTAAAGGCACTGCCTGAGAGACCATTAGAGCCCCTGACAGCGTGACTACCAATAAACTTGTTTTACTTATGAGCAGCAGCCACTTCAGGGCTACCAGGAGTTGGCCACAAAGTGCACTCCTGTCTGTGCCGAGGCACAGAGATCCAAGGCACAAAGAACTCGGGTGCCAAGCTGATGGCACAGCTCGGGCTTAAAGAATGTTAGGAAAGTGTTAAAATTAGAAATCGGCTTCTTGAAACCCTTGCCAGGCTCCGAAGGGAAGCAGCAGCATCTCTTTTTGTATTCCCTGTCTCTGGGCTACCTCTGTACCCTGCGCCCGCAGGCGGGTTGGCTGAACCTTGAGAAGAGTATCAAGAAGAGGAGCCCCATTTAAAAGCTCCTCAGCCAGCAGAGAAGAGAAGGGTGAAAACGCCGAGCTAAATCCCAAGAAAAGCCAGTGCTTGTTCTGCAGAGACACCTGCTGGCAATGCCACCCAGCCCAGGGACACACTCCTCCTTCCACAGGAGTGAAGTAGAAATTAAAAGTGTAAGGGCGATGCAAGGGGGACATGGGGGAAAAGGTTCACGCTGCCGAGGTCCTCAAGCAGGTGGTGAGCCTTCAAGTGACCCAAACCCCAATCCCAACTCCTCCACCCCAACAGACACTTGGCAAGAAAACACTGCAGGAGACCTCCAGCCTCATTTACCTGAGAGGTTTGAACTTCTTCAGCCGTAATCAGCTTTTAATCCCCCTCCCCACCAGCTCTCTGATTTTAGGACAGCCAGAAAACCCCAAATTCCCACTAGGTGTGAGCTAAAAATCAAAGTAACCCGAAACAGGAGCACTGGCAGGGGCTGGCTTGGTTGGCTCAGAAATCCCATCCCATTCTAAGCAGGAAAAATCCAGGCGTGAAGCTGCACATTACACACAGGGACACACATGCTTGTGAGGAAGGACATTTGCAGAAGTTCTGGCAATTGGTGCCGAGGAGGCATATGCCTTTATGATATTTTATATTATATATAATAATTATGATATTATAATTCCTGTCAGCTCTCTGGGAAAGCAGCAGATCCAGGCCAGTTCTCCTTACTTTGTGCAAGATCTACCAGGACTAAACTGTGAAGAAGGGACCATCTGGGGTAGCCCAAAGCATGTGCCAGGGACTCTGCCTGGCAGGAAGGGAATTCTTCCAGCAGAAACACCACATCCAAGAACCATCAGGAGCAACGCGGTGGTTTAACACCAAGGGAGAGGAGGAGAAGGGTTGTTTAGGAATGATGTTGGTCCCTCAAAAAGGGATAAATTGGCGACAGATCAACTATCAATAACCCCTGCACCAGGGGGTTATGCATCAGGGACCATGCATCAGGAAGAGCATGGCCAGCAGGTGAAGGGAGGTCATCCTCCTCCTCTGCTCTGCCCTGGGGAGGCCCCATCTGGAGGACTGGGACCAGTTCTGGGCTCCCCAGTTCCAGAAGGACAGGGAACTGCTGGAGAGGGAACAGCAAGGGACTACAAAGATGAAGAAGGACCTGGAGCATCTCTCTCGTGAGAAAATGCTGAGGGACTTGGGTCTTTTTAGTCTGGGGAAGAGAAGGCTGAGGGGGGATCTGATAAATGCTTGCAAATACTGAAAGGGAGGGTGTCAGGAGGATGGGGCTGGTCTTTTCTCAGTGGTTCCCAGGGACAGGACAAGAGGAAATGGGCATAAACTTGAACATAAGAAGTTCCACCTAAACATGAGGGGGAACTTCTTTTGGGTGAGGGTGGCAGAGCCCTGGCAGAGGCTGCCCAGAGAGGTGGTGGAGTCTCCTTCTCTGGAGACATTCCAAACCCACCTGGACATGTTCCTGTGCAACATGCTCTAGGTAGACCCGCTCTGGTGGAGGGATTGGAGGAGATGATCTCCAGAGGTCCCTTCCAACCCCATATGATTCTATGATTCTATCACTCCTCTTTCTTTGGTGGTAATGCCATCCATCAGGCAACAGCCTGCTCCTGGCGCTGCTGAGGGTGCAAGGAGAACCTGGTTGACTTCTCCAAGCGAGACCAGGTTGCCCAGTCCTTGGGACTAGGGCTTGGTGGCTCCTCTGGCTGCAAAGTGGCTTGTGCCCCACAACCAGGAGGAGGAAGGCAACATTGAGGGAGACTTCATCTGGCCATAGTGGGCACCAAGAGGCCACTTCGTGGGGGGAAACAAATATGATAGTGACTTCAGTAGTACAACAGTAGCAGCAGGGAGGAAACAGTCACCTCCCTTTTAGACAAGGGACAGGGGAAAAGTAAAGGCAAGACACTAGCAGTGGTACAGCCAGAACTACCACTGGAGCTCCTTCAGCCCCTGGAGCTCTGCTTACCCCAAAGGGAAAGGATTTGCACAGAGGGAAACCATGGGAGAACTGGGTGCACCGGCCGGAATCTGTCCCGCTGAGCGAGCTAAAAGGATGCAAAAAGGCTTGTGGTTTCAGAAGGCAGCAAAAGGAACAGCAAAACCAACCACAGTGTCCCCAGGAAGGAGCTACATCATCAGCACCTTCCTTAGGCTGCTGTCCCCTCTCCAAGGATCACCTGAAGGTTGACCACACAGAGCCCCAGGTGCCCGTAGCCCATACCACCTCCACTTACAGCCATGCCCTTACCCTGCTTTATATTCCCTTCAAAATAGACTTATTTTCAGCCATCCACCTTTTTTATTTAAAAAAAAAAAAAACAACCTTGCTTTCTTTTGATTACAAGGAAAGTTTCAATTTTCAGCAATCAAAAATATTACAGGTGTTTCTTTGAAGCCTTTGGGGAGAGTTATTCAATTAAAATGCGACATGCTACTAAAAATATAAACTAAAAAAAAAAACCACAAAACACTTTGGAGTTTTACCAGGGTCTTGTACCACTTCACCAAAAAAATTTGGAAACATGAGTTCCCACAAGGATATTCATTTTCTAATGGCAGCCTCTTTAATCTGAAATTTGTTAAATGGGACCACACGGTCCATGCTCAAAGAAAAGTGGGAAAAAGGAGAGAAACCAACATCCCAGGGAAGGCACTAAAGGGAGCTTTGAAGTAAATGACAAGTAAATTAACATTAATATCTACTTCTTTCAAACACGAGGAGCCCCAGTGTTTGCTCCCAGACCATTCCAGACCTGGACTGTTACTCCTCTGCTATTCCAGCAGAAGTATTTACAAAGAATCCCTGGACAAATACTAATGACACAGCAATTAAGAGCTGTCAGGGTAAATTCTCACAGGATTATATTCAATAGCCTCATGAAATTCCAAGGATTTCCTCCTCCCTCCCCCCTCCCAATTGCTCTTTACTGCTGCTTTCCAGTAAGAAATGAGGAAAGCAATGAACATTTGTTGCCTCATAAAAATACGGTACAAGAGAGGTGGGTCCCAAGGGACTGACCTTGACCCCTGCAGCCCTCTGTCTACAGGGGCTTCACCGGGGCTGGCCAGGAAACACAAGAAAAAAACCTGAAACCATCACAGTAGCACAGAGGGTTCCTCCAGAGGGATGATCCAAAGGGCTGTTATGTCCAAACTGGTGGGTTGTGGTTGGATTATTTTATTATTTTTTTTCTTCTCACCACGTGCATGTCATGACCTCCTGCCAGCCTCCTCAAGGTTCTCCTCACCCAAGACCTTCCCCAACCAGTTACTGTGATTGTGTTGGGGTTTTCCTTCACGCTGGGTTCAAATTTCCTCCACCAATGGTGCTGACCTTCAGCAATCAAATTATCAGCAGCATTAAGGGACGCAGATCAAATACATACCCTACCCACCCAATTTGTCACACCTTGTCACAAAAGTTAATATCATTAATAGGTCTCATTATTCCAAATACTCGGATTGACGCCTGGAAGCTCAGAGACTGTGAGAAAGACTGTAGCACCCCACCATGAGAGCTGTAGTTCTCAGCCCCTGATGTACCAATGAACAGCTGCTACAATGAAGGCTTGTTTTCTTCTTTTTTTGCAGAACAAAGGAAAAAATACTCCAACTCCAATGTCATTATGCACGAGACGTCCCAGTACCACGTACAGGTGAGTGTGCGACACAACGCCAAGGGGCTGAAAGGCCAATGTCAGTGGTGGATGCTGGTAATGCAATGTGTTTCGTTTGCTCTGGACCTTCGTTAGGCCAAAGAGGAGCTGGGAACCTTCTCACAATAAGCAAGTGTGGCTCTTCACACACTTTCAGACTTCACCATCCACTGGGATTGAGCAGTTGGTCACCATGGTCCTGTTGGTCACCATGGTCCTGCCAGTCCAGGCCCAGGGGCTGAGACCACCCAAGTCCTCTCAATCACATGTAACACCCTACTGAAGCTGGGGTCATAGAATCACAGAAGGGGTTGGGTTGGAAGGGACCTTAAAGATCATCCAGTGCCAGCCTCACAGCTGGACCGTTCAACACTGAAACGATGGGCAAAGCAAGAAAGAACACTTTGAGGTTCATATTTAGTAAAGAGGGTCCTCTGTTCTCTGGTTGAAGACCCCAGTCCAGCAGAGAGCTTAAGAACATGGGGAGAAATAAAACAGCCTCTTCAGTTGCTTGAAAAGAAATTTAGACTTTTAAAAATGCTTGTTTGGAAAGAGGCCCTGGTCTCCATCACGGAAACTAATCTGATGGGCACCTGCCCCACTGGTGGCCCCACCAACCATCCCCATCAGTGACTCCTACCAAACAAAGTCACTCACGGAAGCAGAGAAGGGACTTTAAACAGTGACATGTACATGAATTCCTCATTAACTATGCCATGTGACACCCATTTGTGAGTCTCTGCCTTGAACTTTGACCACGACAAACAGGATTCCAGTGGCAGGCAGAGAGGTGGGAATAACCTTCCTCACAAGGGGCATTTTACACCCTTTGAAGTAACCTATAAGCTGATCAAAGTTTAATACTGGATGGAGTCATTTCCCATCTTACAGAAGCTATTGTATTTGAACGTCCATCTGGATCAAGAGGGGTTTTCAATAGATAAATCAAAGATTTCTCACCCCACCAATATCTAAAGTAAATGGAAAAGAAAAAGTATCTGAACGAGTCAGAATCAGACATATAGCTCTCCCCTCCGTGAAAATTTACTTATTTAACAGTAAACAACAGGGGAATTTATGAAGACTGTAAACCTGGCAGTTAAAATAATCCAACCAATAAGAACCCCTGTCATCAGGGATAAACCAGTCCTCTGCTCCGAACGCAGAGGAGAGGGTTTGTCACATCTGCACACATAATAATGACTTTGCAAATACCTTTTCGGGCACTATTTTACAATTACAGTAACATACAGTGGGTGTATGTTACCACGTGGCCAATCTCAGCTTTCAGCTCAAA
>BJBW01005399.1:0-53236 GCA_004320125.1 Scolopax mira | reverse complement strand
GGTGCAGGACCCTGCACTTTTCCCTGTTGAACCTCATGAAGTACTTCCTTGCCCAGCTCTCCAGCCTGTCCAGGTCTCACTGGATGGCAGCACGGACCTCTGGGGTGTCAGCCACCCCTCCCAGTTTGGCATCATCTGCAAACTTGCTGAGGATACACTCTGTCCCCTCGCCCAGGTCACTGATAGATATATTGAACAGGACTGGACCAAGTCCTGATGGCCCTGGGAGACACCACTGGTTACAGGCCTCCAGCTTGAACCTGCTCCATTAATCATTACCCTTGGGTCCTGTCACACAGCCAGTTCTCAATCCACCTCACGGTCCCCTCATCCAGCCTACACTTCCTTTGTTTCCCAATGAAGATGTTATGGGAGACAGTGTCAAAAGCTTTGCTGAAGTCAAGGTAGATGGCATCTGCTGCCTTCCCCTCATCCAACCAACCAGTTATAACATCACAGAAAGCTATCAGATTAGTCAAACATGATTTACCCTTGGTAAACCCATGTTGCCCACTTCTGATAAACCCTGCTCTTCACCATGTTTGGAGATGACATCTAGAATGAGTCTCTCCATTACCTTTCCAGGGACAGAGATAAGACTAACTGGTTTGCAGTTTCCAGGGTTTTGCCCTTTTTGACGACTGAAGTGATATTGGCCTTCCTCCAGTCTTCAGGCACCTCTCCTGTTCTCCATGACCTTTCAAAGATGATAGAGAGTGGCCCAGCAACAACATCTGCCAGCTCTCTCAGCACCCACAGATGCATCCCATCAGGGCCCATGAACTTATGTTATATTTATAATTTAACTCTGAGATTATCTTGAGAACACACCTGTTTCTCCAAGAGATGCGACTTCTCATCTTCTGCATGCTGGATCATTCTTCTCATGTAGTCCAGCTGTTTCTCTAAAAGGCTGCACCGAGACTCAGCAGCTGCCAGCTGAGAAGCCAGTTCTGAAGATAAAAGCAGAAAAAGTGAAATCATGCACTGCTTGTTCTTGGGATTTTTTGTTGTCGTCATTATTGTTTTCAGGACAATTCCAAAACAAGAGAAGGACCTTCTAAAGAAATCCACTGATTAAGCCAAATGATCAGACAGATCAGATCTGAGGAACTTGATCTAGTTGAAGATGTTCCTGCTCATGGCAGGGAGAGTTGGATTAGATGACCTTTAAAGGTCCCTTCCAATGAGAACTATTCTATGATTATGTGAAAAGAGTTTTATGCATTGATAAAACTTAACTTTCATCCACATCAGCGTTCTGTAGTATTCACAGTATTCACATTGTACAGAGTTGGAAGGGACCTCTAGAAATCATCTAGTCCAGCTCCCCTGCTAAAGCAGGACTGCCCAGAGCACATCACTCAGGACTGAATCCAGGTGGGTCTTGAAGATCTCCAGGGAAGGGGACTCCAGGACCTCCCTGGGCAGCCCGTTCCAGGGCTCTGCCACCCTCACCATAAAGAAATTTTTCCTCATATTTGAGTGGAATTTCCTCTGTTCCAGCTTGAGCCTGTTGCCCCTTGTCCTATCACTGGAAACCACTGAAAAGAGTCTGGCTCCCTCCTCCTTCAACCCACTCTTTAGGAACTTGTAAACGTAGATAAGGTTTCCCCTCAGCCTTCTCTTCTCAAGGCTAAAGAGCCCCAGCTCTAAATATCTATAGTATCTCCAAGTATCTATAGAAAGTTCACAAACAACCTTGATTTTTCTTTGACACTTCAGTCTTGTCATGCTCTTTGTGTTGCATTTGTTCACTCAGTACTTTTTTATAGTCTGCTGTTTCTCTGCTGAGATGTTTTACATTCTCCTCCGCCTGAAGCCGTTCCAACTCCAGTCGATGAATCTTTTCCTGGAGATTCTTCAGCGCAGAAAATATTGCTGTAATTGAATAAGTACCTTTTGTTAGATACCATTAACCATCACCACTTCAACATTGAACTTGAAACGTTTGGATAAAACATGTTATGTAAGCCAGTCAGTGTTCCTTACCAGCATTCAAGACTCCTTCCAGGAATTAAGACCTGCTTTCCTTAAAACTATAACTGATCCTAAAACCAGTCTCAAAAAAATAGATGCCCTTGGTGCATGCTTTCATCTGAAGTGTTTGGGAAAGACACATCCATTTCGCAGAACAAGGCACAATATTCTGTAGATTATGTGCAAACAGTGCATTTTCTGACTTTTTATCAAAAGAAAATGAAAGGTCACAACTAGATAGTTAAAACAGTAGCAGTTCTCTATATTATTATTCCTCTCCCAGTGCATGCTAGCACAAAAAAATACACAAGCACAACATTCCTAATGGTTGCAAAGCAGAATAAAGGTTAGTTACTAGATGGGCTATAAAAACATTTTAATGTGGCAGCTCTTTTTTGATTCTTGTGTTTGGTCCCCTACTCTCCTCCAAGACATACATCTCCTTTGATCTGAACAACTTTTCCTCTTCCTACTCCATTCCCTGCTTTGATAATTACTCAACAAAACCTTTATATATTCATCACCACAGAAAGAAAGCACCTTGCAATTAGACCATCTGCTGGTAATCTGATGTATTACATCTATTGGTTGCATTGTTTAATCCTGCAAAGGGAACCATAACCATAAGCCTTTCTCCTATACAGTCCTGTTGGTGTAAAACACAAGAACAGCTGTACAGAGCGCTCATATAGCGGACTAATCTAGGTCACATTAACCCACTCCTTTGTGCTTAAAACCACTCTAGAGGAAAAGAATACACCACCTTTATTACTGAATGCATGAACACAGAAGAGCTGAGACTGCATACTTCTTAAAGCATCAGGTTACAAGCAAAAAAAAAAAGCCCCCAAAAATTATCAGGGTGGGTTTTCCCAGAGTAAAAACTTATCAAATCTTGAAGTGCAGAGTAGTACATTCTAACACCACATCAATACAAACCTATGTGCATTAGTGCACCTGATAAGTAAATAAGAAGCAGGTGACAGCAGTCACAGTTAAGGAGAAGTTACAGATAACCTGGCCCTGTCTGCAGAATCAGAGTCCCCAACTCTTCCCTCTTCTCTTATGTTACTGTTACTAGGATTCAGTTGGAACTGGCATAGCTGAAACTATAAACAGCTTTGTTACTGTTATCCTTAGATAACAGTAAGAATTAGAGCTAAATTGAAATACCTGTGTATTTACAATAATGAACAACAAAATACAGGAACAAAACAACTCAAGATAAAACACAACAGAATGCCATGTATCATTCCATCATTCTTACTAGAGTATTAAAACCAAAAGTGCATGCTGAGTCCCACAGGTACACAAATTCAAACCAAAATAAACAGAATTTAGTATATTCAATTTCAGGATTTTTCAGTATCTTCTTTAAAAAAATAAATTAGGGAGTGGGAGGAACAGTAAGGATCCCCAGGAACAATCAAATCTACTTTCTCATCTGAAGTTAATTCCAATATCCTTAATCTTACTGAATTACACACTCAAGAACATTTTCACATTTTTAAAACCTAAGCAAAAAGAGTAAAAAATTGGGTCATCTGCCCATTGGATTTAATTTTCAATATGTATTAATATTTACTTTTTTTTTAAAAATAAAGACTCTTCATAAGTTTTAGAAAGGGATACAATTTATCAGATTGTCTCCCTCGACTCACACTTATTTCAGAATTGGCATATTCTCTGCTTGAAAAAAATTGCCAAGTTAGAACTTGGAAATCAAAAGTTTGTCACTAATGCAACATGTAACACAACCTATAAAAAGACACCTGCATCAGTAATTGATAATTTAATCATAATAAAAAAATAATAAAAATAAAAAAACCAAAGCTTATTCCTGCACATCCAATTTTTTTATCCATCACAAGGTTCCTTTAGTTTTGTGTCAACTGCACTCTCAGAACTGAGGGCATTGAGCATATCCCGTGTTTTAAAAAGCATTTCAAAAATTGATATTTCATCATCTAGGTCATTAGCATAGAAGTCTTTAATAATTCAGACATGAATTATGTTATTGGAACAGGGACTTGAGCCTATCATGCTGATTTTTTATTTAGCTTGAGTAATATTAGTATTAATCCTAAATCTTTCTCACTTTTCTCCTTTTAAGAAAAAAATACCAAGTTTTTCACACAATTACATGTAACTCCAGTCTTAAAAGGAGTATTTTTGCAATGACCCTGAGCCAAACAGCTCACATCAAAGGATCAGCTCCCCAACCTGCCCACTGTACTCACCCCAAGGCAGCTCTGAAGTACATCTCATTGCATCACAAACCAATTCACTAAAATAACAGAAACTAACCAAGAATGTTTCTCTTCACGTCAGGCCAGGCAAGACAAACCTGCTTATCTGGAGATGAACACCAGGACCAGAGTGGGAAAGAAGGGAGAAGGAATATCCTAGAAACAAGGAAGGATAAATGGGAGTAAAATCACCTCCCTTTTTAGTTGCAAGCTCTCAGTTCAGCACTAGGCTTAACCTCTGCTGATATGATAAATATTCTTGCCAGCTGAATATGTATGTCCATGGCAAAACTTCCCACTTCAACAGGGCCAAAACTCCTCTTTTTCTCCAATCCATTCTAGGGATTAAAGTCTCCTTATTTCAAACTCTGCCACGAACTCTGGAGAGGAAAGCCTGAGGGAGAGGAGGGCTGGAGAAGGGGCAAAAAAAACATCAGGACAATTTCAAAAAGTACTCTGCCAATTTTACACCTCTCTCCTATTGAAGAGAAGCATATTTCTCTAGCTATAAGATTACCTCTTTCATTAGGTATTCTTCAAAAAGAGAAGTGCAAAGTACCTACAAAATAGGTGACCTGCACGTCACTGGGCAGCGATAAAAGGACAAACAGACCACAACCTTTGCAGACATGGACGTACAGTATTTCACTATCTGATTTGCAAACCAGTAAGAAAATAACCTTGTTTATTTGTTACCTCTGCTGTTGCTTTCAGGATATGGAATAACAGGTTTCCGTGGGGAGAGCAGCAAATCTGAATTAATAAACGGCTTGTGCTTTGGATATTCTATAAATGAAGTTGCAGAGAGTCCATCTGTGGCTGATGCAGAGTTGTGACTTTTGTGCAGATCATCCTGAAAACAAAACAAAGCTGTTATTCAGCACATTGGTTTCCCTGTTGCGACAAAAATCCCCACCACAGTAGAATCCAATTAGATGATGTGTGGAAGTATTGCTGCAGGAGACTCTAATACTTCAAAAGTTGTATTTCCTTCATCACAGCCTTAGGCTGTACGATTTTTACACCAACTCGTCTCCACTAAAAACAGTATCAGAAAGAAAATATCTTTTCCATACTAGTTTCCAATTCCACTTTTTGTCTTCTTATACTGTCTCTTGCTTATGGTGAGAAGATAATACACCAGTTCGTTGGAAAACAGCTGCCTTCCTAACTACTGATTGTACTTAACCACACACGAGATACTGCACTAAGGTGGCCAAACCTGATAAAAGCACACCCAGGACCCCAGTTCTACATCTGCTCATCTAACATAATAGTGTGTCCTCTGCCCTGTCCACAGTCAGGCTCTCTCCTCACCTTGCCTTCCCAGCTGTGAAGTCCCAACCTCTTTTTTCCACTGGCTTCAATCTGCCTTTCCTTTTCCTACCCTTCCACGAACAGATCACACCTCCACACCTCCGCGACTTTAGGCTACACCTGATTAATGACAACAGCACAAGAAAAAAAAAGCAGCAGCAGATCACAGCCAGGAAGGTACCTCTGCCTCTGAGCACCAATGTGCTGTTAGATCAGCTTTAGACTGTTCTCAGGAACACAGACCACAGGTTTCCTAGCAGGCTACACCAACTTCCCAAACCTTCTTCACTGTGTTTCAGATGTAGCTATGACCAGAAGGGACCACCTAGCTGTGAACATGCTGTGCAGTTGGAATCTGTTTATGGTTTTGAGTCAAAGACTGGCTACCTGGCCTAAGCTTTCCAGTTTGTGTACATGAATTCGATAAAATAAGAATGCTTGTTTTTAAGATGCTAGTCATTTCTCTCAACTGCACCTACCACTAAACATTTCAGTAACAGAATTTTAATGTACCCTGAGAGAGAAGTGGGCTGCAGGCAGATGCAATGCTCCTACAGCTTTCCACAGAGCCTATACTTCACTCATTTGACAGCTGAGCAATTGCTGATCTTGACAGGTGTGTGGTTTTTCTTTTTTTTAAGCTTTTGCAAACTTCAATTATTGGGAGCACATTGTGACTTTTATTAAAGCACAAAGTATTTGTGTAAATATCTCATAGCGAATTAGATAACAGCCCAAAATGCATTATGAGGAAGAAAAATAATACAGGGGAAAAAACATTAAGAAAATGTATAAGTTATTCAAAGTCTATACAAAGTTTTTTTATTTTTATTTTCTCTTATAAAGTAATTTACTGTGGACAAGAAAATTAGGATGCCAAATACTCTCAATTATCAATCAGTTCTTCTAAACAGTCTTACCAATGCTTTGCAGTTTACATTTATAGTATTTTCCTGTACAACTTAAGGCCTTTTCTTATAATAACCACATTTGCACAAGAGCTTTTCCTACCATAGAAAGCCAATTAGAACACTAATGCCTAATTAAGAAGATTTTTAAAATATTTTGAACAGACTTTTGTATGTGTGCACACACACATTTTATGGTCTAACTTTGTAGAGTGTGTAATATTGAAACCTTAATGGAAGCCTGCTAGATGCTAACAGTAAGAGCTAAACTTCACTCCTGCAAAAACAGCATCAGCACTAAAGGATGCTGAATGCAGGAATAATGAATAAGACCAAATAACAAAGTAAAAATAAGCCACGCAGCACTTTATGCAGAATGCAATAGAATGAGAGGAGCAACACAAACCTCAGTAGCCCTAACAGCAGAATATTGATTTATTGATTCAAATATCCAGCTGCTATTTTTACCTGATATTGATCCAAATCAAAGGTCCCCTACAAACCAGGCAAAAGAAACCAAAGTGGGGCTACCAGCATCAAAGCTTTTCTAAACGTCTTTATTTTCCACCTGTAAAGTCTTGTCCGTGAATTAAAAATAACTACATAAAACCCCCACAATACAGGGGTTCTTGTTTGGTTTTATTTCCATAACTAACACCTATCGAGTCAACAGCAGACTAACCAAATGAAAAAGTTAGGGTGCTCAAAATAGCTGAACACCAAGCTACAAAGAACTAATACCAAAACCAATAAAGGCTTTCAACTAGTTGCCCGTTTTCTTTTGAAAAGTGTAATAATCAGTACAGATATCTGCTTGAAATAAATACTGAAAGAAATATGCTGAAATATTGTCTATAGTATCAGCAATCATTCTTTGCTTCAGTCCAAACAATCACTTGCTACCAGATATATTTTCCTTATATGTTTAGGACTGTTTTCTAATCTGTTTCACAAACAGTGACTTCTCAATACACCTGAGTGAAAAACCAAGGAGGTTTGTGAAACAGAAACAAGGAATTTCCATCACCAATCTCAGACTCCAATATCACACCAATTCTTTGCTCTTCTCTCTACTTTCTCAAGTCGTTAAAAATTACATAAGTTTGTTTCTGCTCTTGGAAATTCTCATGGGGAGCATCATACGGTGAGGCTCATGAAAATCTTGAAACATAAAAAAAGTACGTATGAAAATTGGTGAACTCTATATATTCATGCTGAATCTCAGCTAGGCCACATTTGCTAAATAAATCTCCTCCCTTTCCGGGTACTCCCTGTATTCTTTCTTTCTTTAAGCCACACTAAAGCCTCATAATCACAAATGAAGAAGATTAACTGTCCCACAAGGAGCCAAGTGCACCCCTATGACATAAGGGTAGCAAGCTAAGCACATTTAACCTTCACAGGTCAGAGGATGTTACCCTCCAAAATTCATTGCTGCTCCCACCACCTGCCTACACAAGCATGTGAAAGGGAACATGAAAACCAGAGAGCAGCCATAGATAAACACAATGGTACCAGGCCATGACCTCCAGAAGCTCCCAAAGCCTAAACACATCAGGGGAAAAAAAAAAAAAAAAGATAGATACATCATATGAAACATTTTCAAATAAAAATCATCAACTTGGGATAGAGGGACACTTTTCAAATGAAGGAACTTGTTTAGATGGTAAAAACAACCCACCAGAACACCGTTATTCCTCTGATGCACTAAAGAAATACAACACATCATAAAAAAACACACTATACAGGAGACTATTAATCTCAGTTAAAAAAAAAAAATCAAAAGTTTCAGTAAGAAAATGGGAAAAAAAATCCTTATGTTGTTCTCATTGCCACACACATTTTGACTAGATCCATGGACAGGAAAAATAACAGTAATTTATGAACAAACTGTAGAACCAAAGAGGCAGAAAAATGCAGGAAGCCTCTCTGGTAATAACTGCAGCAAGAAAGCATAAAAGCACCAAGTCAGCACCTTTGGTACTAACACCTCAGCACTGGAAAAAAGGACTAAATTAGAGTGGGTGTATAGCAAGTTCTGAAATAGGTGCTCAGAAAAGAACAAAAAAAAATAAAGCATTAAGATGCTTTAAGTGACACCCAGTAGTCCATACACTCAGTTACAAAGGAAAAAAAAAAAAAAAGAGGGCTGAAATAGGGAAAATTATCTAGAGACTGGAAAAAAACCCCACAGAATAACCAAGTACTGAGTTCACTGAGCATAAAATAGCCAAGTACTCAGTTATCAGAACTTTCAAAACAGCCATTTTGGAGGGACAATCTCAATGTAAGCCTGTTCTCGTCCCTCAGTGCTGCATTACTGGGAGAACAGCCCCTATCACGCAGAGGCCAACCCCAGTGCTGTCTGTGCCTGACTGATACAGGAGTGCTCTAAATAGATGTAACATCTCTAGTTAAAAGCAGACATTAAAGAGTTAACTTAGTCAAGCCATTACATCAAATAAGGGAAAAAAATATGTTGGCACAATGCAGTATTAGTTGGTTAAGTTTCAGTTGTAGTGTGACAGACGTATTAAAGGCAACTGTTTTCAAAGTTCCAAAACTGTAAAGTTTGCTTTTTTTTTTAAACAGACAAAAAGTCTCAAATGGGCAAGTATTTTCATAAAAAGTTTTGGTTTATTAGCTAAATTAATTAAATAACCGACATTCATCTACTTAAGACTAAAACTAGTTTTCTGCCATCATTGCCTATGCATGATATAAAAAAATACCAGTCAGGAAGGATATAGGAGTCCTGAAATCCTGCTCTCACCACTCCAGCTGGTGCGGGAGTAAACACAGGGGCACACTGAGGAGGTGGAGGGCACAACAGAGAACACACCAAGCTGGGTGCCCACCATGCAGCTGTGGAGACCCCAAACCATGAACTCTCGTGTGATGTCTCTTCCACACCATCACGCAGCGCCCTTTCCACCATCTCTACTCCTCTAAAGCACGCATAAGGCACAGCTACTCACCAAAAAAATGCCAACCAAGAAACACCACCACATTTCATAGAATGGTTAAAGTTGGAAGGGACCTTAAAGATCATCGAGTTCCAAACCCCCTTCCATGGGCAGGGACACCTCCCATTAGACCAGGTTGCTCAAAGCCCCATCCAGCCTGGCCTTGAACACTTCCAGGGATGGGGCACCCATGACTTCCCTGGGCAACCTGTTCCAACTCACCACCCTCACTGGAAAGAATTTCCTTCTGGTGTCTAATCTAAATCTCCCCTCTTCCAATTTAAAACTGTTGCCCCTTGTCCTGTCACTACACTTCCTGACAAAGAGTCCCTGTAGGAGCTCTCCTATAGGCTCCCTTCAGATACTGGAAGGCCTTTATAAGGTCTCCCCGGAGCCTTCTCTTCTCCAGGCTGAGCAATCCCAGCTCTCTCAGCCTGTCCTCATAGCAGAGGTGCTCCATCCCTCTGATCATTTTCACGGCCCTCCACTGTTCCAACAGGTCCGTGTCCTTCCTGTGTTGAGGACTCCAGAGCTGGACACAGTACTCATTTGACTTCAAGATCTCCTGAATTTTACTTCAGTGAGCTATAAACCTCAAGGCAAAATGTCCACCAAGGAACCCAAGTGGAAACTTGCATTTGAGGTGATGTTCTGGTGAAGGCCAGCAGCCTTCACCCAGCTCAGCACAGCACACTGTGCTCGCTCCAGCCTCCATTTCTTCACCTCATCTGCCACCAGCAGACACGGGTCCCGTTCCTTCTCTACGCTAAGCACCTTGGAAGGAACCCAAAGGAGGAAATTCCAACTTCCTGCGCCCAACCACCTACGCGTCACCTCCAAACCCACCAGCAGCTCCCACACAGGCCTAAGGACACAGGTACATCCTTCAGTTAAACCTCAGTCTGAGGGAACGTTTTCGCCTCTCAAGCCTGAGGGAGCGGATGCAAAACCCACAGCCAGGTCTCCAACGGGAGGCCACAGCTCACTGTGGTGGCCTCACTAGCCCATAATTACCCAGCCAGATGCTTAATTAAGCCTCACCTGCCTTTGGAATAGGCACTTTCAGAGTCACGACCTCAAAATATTTCTGAAGACAAACCGAATTACAATGCTTTAATCCCGTGCGCTTACACAGATGCTCTCCCGACAATGGCACGGGGACAGCAGGAGGGTTGCTTTAAATAATACCGGAGTACATTTATCCTTTTCTGCCACTTATATAAAACCCGGGTGCATGAAGGATGGGCGTACACACATATCTATATATTACATTTAAAAGAAATTACAGCCTTCACCGCCCGCGTTACTCAGGGCAGGCCGAGGGCGGGCAGGCCAGGCCGCCCACCCCGCACCGCCCGGCCACGGCCTCGCTCCGGCCCGAATCCCCCCCCCCCCCCCCCCCCCCCCCCCCCCCCCCCCCCCCCCCCCCCCCCCCCCCCCCCCCCCCCCTCCCCCCCCCCCCCCCCCCCCCCCCCACCCCCCCACCCCCCTCCCCCCCCCCCCCCCCCCCCCCCCCCCCCGGCCTGTCCACCCTTCCCTTCGCGGCGGTTCCGGTGCGGGCAAAGGCCCCGGGCTCGTCTCACACCCCTTTCGTACGGCCGGTGCGGCACCGCACACATGAAGAGGCCCCACCAGCCCTCACCCCCGGCGTCGTGCTAGCGGGGCCGGGACCCAGACAGGCTCCTCCATGCCCCTTCCCGAGCCACCACCGCCGCCGCCATCCCCTCAGAGCTGCAGCCAAGCCTCACCGTGCGCTGGGGAGCGCGCGCCGCCGCCATATCGGCTGGGGGCCGCACGCTCACTCTTGGCCCTTTAAGGCACAACACTCCCTTCGCGCCGATCGACTCCACTTGATTGACATCCTGGCTTACCAACGGAGAGGGCGGAACAGCGTCCAAGCCCCACCTCTAAGGAGCAGGTTTGAGTGATGCTTAGCTACCCAATTAAATAATAAGAAGGGAGCTTCTCAGCCAATCAAAGGGGACGAATCAACAAAGGCGGGGCGGCCTCCTACGGCCAATCGCTTGAGGCCTATGGGAGGAGCGAGCGGCCCGCGGGCACACGGCGCTTGGCGCGCACGCGCCGGGGACAGGCGGCGGAAGAGGACGGCCTTTGTCAAAGCGAGCCCCCGCCCATCTAGCCAATCGAAAACCAGAACTCGCCCGAGGCTGCCCAATCAGCGCCGCCATATGGTGGTCACCCAATCATGCTCCAGCGGCCCGGCAGTGGATTGGCGGCGGCGGGACCAGCGAGGGGCGGTGATTGGGCGGTGAGTTTTGAAGGCAGGTTTGGCGCGGGGCGCTGATTGGCTGCTGCCGGAGCCCCGAGCCCGGGGCGGAGGGAGGGGAGGGGTGGGGGGGTGCGCGGGGTGACGCTGATGCCGACACCGAGACAAGGGGGCGGCGGCGCGGCGGCGGCGCGGGCTCGGCGCGGGGCCTGGGCCTAGGCCGGCGGCGGGGGCTGCGCTCCCCAGGCGGCGGGGGCGGCTCCTCGGCGGGCCGCTCCTCCGGCCCTCGCCCCCGGCACCTCCCTCTTCCCCTCCCTCGGCCCGCCCGTGTCCGCCCCGCGGATGGCGGCGACGGCGGCCGCCCCGGCTCTTTACGCCTGCACCAAGTGCAACCAGCGCTACCCCTTCGAGGAGCTCTCGCAGGGCCAGCAGCTCTGTAAGGTGCGGCGGGGAGGAGGAGGAGAAGAAGGACAAGGAGGAGGGCGGCGGCGGCGGCGGCCCTGGCGGGACACCCTCTTCCCTGAGGGCGAGGGCCGGTGTGGGGGTCTGGGGGCTGTGGGGAAAGGCTGGGGGGGAGTAACGCCGCTCTTCTCCCCTCAGGAGTGCCGGATCGCCCACCCCATCGTCAAATGCACTTACTGCCGGTCGGAATTCCAGCAGGAGAGGTAGGGCAGGGCGCCCAGCCCGGTCGTGGGGGAGAGATGGAGGGGGAACGGCCCTTCCTGCTCCTAAGGGCAGAAACTCCCCCCGGGAGACACTAAAAAGGGCAGAACCGCAGGAGAATAACCTGCCCCCTTCCCTTTCCAGCAGCACCGGGGGGGCGTGTTAGACTCGAGCATCACCTTAGATGTGGTCGCTTCCCGGTACCCGCTGGCCACAGGCTGTGCCGGCCCGTGGGGTGTCCGGTAATTGCAGGGGAAAGGGTGTCCCGGGGGCGTGTTTGTCGCCGGGTTTAACATTATGCAATTTTTTTGTCTTCAGCAAAACGAACACGATATGCAAGAAGTGTGCCCAAAACGTGAAACAGTTTGGAACAGTGAGTAGACTCTTGGTCCTAAATATTGAAGTGAAGTTCACTCACATGTTAAACAAACAAAAAAGTTGTCTCATGACTACACTTCCTGTGTTCTTTTGAGGAAAAAAGCCCTAATAATTACTTTTCAGAAAAGTGATGAAAATTACTGTCAGCTCTTGATTTCCTTCATGGCCCCAATTTTTTTTTTTTCCCCCCACATTGAACTCCATTGTGATTATTCGTAGCTTAACAGTTTTGAATAACATGGCTATTCATAGCAAAAGCAATGGTATATCACTTTATGCCAGCAAAGTTATTCTATGTGTCTTCTCAGAAAGGCCTTTGCACACTTCATGGCAGCAAGGCCATTAGCTGACTGTGTTCTTAATAAGTGGTAAATGTGAAAATCTAACAGCACCACTTATATTATGTAAGTCTTAAAAATATTTAAATGCATATTAATCATATTAAGCTATTATGTAGAAAAGATGTTACGAGTATTAGCTGTGTGTATGTTACTTGGCATTTTCTCGTCTTGAATTTAAGCTTCAGTTCTGTTAGAAAAATTATTTTTATTAATGTATGAATACACATAGTGTACCTGAGTGCCCTGCAGGTGCTAGTTTATAGGAGGTATCAAGATAATCTTGTTGTGAAACAAAAGAGCATAATTTCTATATACTTGACATAAATCATATTAGATGAAATTCAGCTTATTTGAGAAACATAACAGCTGTTGGTATGTAGTCAGGCATTTTGTGAATGTAAACTTAAACTGAACAAAAAACGTTCTTTTGAAAGATTAAAATGTGGCAAAATGAAGTGCAGATTCAACACTGTTTTTTATCATATTCATAACAAAAAAAAAATATAACTGCATTGAGGATAATAAGCCATTTCTAACCTTTGAAAACTGACAGCAATTTTACTTTCCAGCAGCATATTATTCTAGTTGAGTGTATGATGTACAAGTTGGTAACCTGACATGATAGTATCTGAAGTTTGTTATTGCTATATATATTTTTTTTAAAGTTTCCTGCAGAATTGTAGGGATCAGGATGCTGATCTTGGAGCTGTAGGGTTATTAAATCCCTGAGTAGTCCAAGAGCGGGGGCTGTTTTCAGAAACTTACAGTCTCAACAAATAACTTGACTATACTTTTTCCAAAGTTTATTAAGTAATTTCTTAGTAATAAAGTAAAACAGAGAGAAAATGTTAAAAAAAAAAAAAGAAAAATTTAAAAAGAAATTTAAAAGAGGCAAGGGTGGAAGTGAACAATCACATTGTATGTCTTTCTTTCATTGAATATGTACCTGAATATTTTCATGGAAAGTCCAGGTGGTTTTTGACCATTGAAGGAGCATTATTTTAGGGGAAAAGTTTAGCACTGAAGATAGACATACTAGAAAAAAGGTTCTCTAAGATAGATTATATGAAGCCCTACTAGTTTAGAAGCGTCACTGTGTGATTTGAAATACCTGTGTTCATTACAGAAACTCTTGAATGTGTTAACTTCAGTTCAACTTCCCTGTTTTTCAGCCCAAGCCTTGTCAGTATTGTAACATCATCGCAGCGTTTATTGGCACAAAATGTCAGCGTTGCACCAATTCGGAGAAGAAGTACGGCCCACCTCAGACATGTGAACAGTGCAAGCAGCAGTGTGCTTTTGATCGAAAAGAGGAGGGAAGAAGGAAGGTAGGCTTTGTTCCACAGCTGTAATGGATTAGGCTGACAGCAGACAATGTTCCTCCTTCATCAGAGAAAGATGAGCAGGAATGTATCTTTAGTTTACTAACATTAGATTAAACCTGCTGTGCTTTATGATATTTGAATTTAAATTTTGCAACTTGCAATTGTTATGTTAGCTACTGAGCTAACTTACTATAAATTAAATAACTCTTTTTGAAAATAAGCTTAAGTGCAAGCTGACAGTAGTAGCTGGGGAACAGAGGTTAAGCAGCTGAATAGTTTCCAGTGCTTTGATTTTATTTTGACTTCCCCATCTGTTGGGTCTTATGTAAGTCTGTAACTTGGATCTGGCACTTCTTCCAATTTGCCTGCCTTGCCTTAAAGTACAGCAGCAAGGAGGTAGACTGCCCTGAGCAGCCCCTTGTATTCTGTTTTCTTAAATAGCTTTGGTGAGTCCCCTTTCTCATGCCAGAAGGTGCTGAGGAAATGACCTCAAAAGCCTCTTGCCTGAACCAAGAATAATGCTGTTTTTATAGAAGAATTTACTTGGTACAAGTAACACGTTGGCTGGACATCTTGATTCTGCCTGGAATACGATGGGTTGAGAGAGGGTACATGGTGTCTAAACTAAAAATGATTTGTCCCTTTAAAAAGTTACTATCACTTCTGTGATGTAGAGCGAGTCCAACATTTGCTAAGACTGCTTTCTAGCATAACTTTAAATGGCAAAAGAAATGGAATAAATTTCCCTTTACTAAAAGATAACCTGCATACGTTGGAGATGTGGCAGTACCATTCCATACATCCAAAGAGATGTCTGGATTTTTCCCAGAGATAACAGATGAAGTGAAACAAATTTTTCTCACAAATATTTAAGTACTTCTTTTCTAGCACATGTATACTTGGAAAAAACCACTGCTGTGAATTATTTCCCAAAAGGTTGATGGGAAGTTGTTGTGTTGGCTCTGCACGTTGTCCTACAAGAGAGTGCTACAGAAGACAAAAGAACAGAGGAAGAGCCTAGGATCTTCACATTCTAACTCTTCATCCTCATCACTTACTGAGAAAGACCAGCATCATTCAAAACACCACCACCATCACCACCACCATCATCGTCACAGCAGCAGTCATCATAAGTAAGTATTTCGACAATTAAAGTAGCTGTTGGCACTACTTCCTTTTTCTGTGTTCCCATTAGTACTGAGATCAAATCAAAGGAAATAAGAGATGCTGTTTAAAATGTGGCATCAAAAGCAGTTGCAGAAATTTGTTCTTCCATGGTCTGTCATAATCGTTGTATCCTTACAGTTGGATGAAGGGAGATCAGCAAAAAGCAGAAATTCTTGGTGATGATCAAACTAGTCGATGTTAAAATGGGTAGCAAATCTAGAAAAGAAATTTACAGAGTGGCTACAGAAACAAGTTACTTAGGAAGCCAAATTCACATTTATCTCTAAGCCGTAGCTGTTGTGTGATAACTGCTATTTTACATACATTTACCACGTTTTGAAAGGCATGGATTAGCAGTGAGCACAGAACAGCTGCTTTCCTCAGAATCCTTGCTCTGACTTACTTCATTGTGACTTGCTTGTGTCCATACATGCAGTTGAATGGAGAAGCAGAAGCAACAGTGTGGGATCACCCTCAGACTAAAGTCTAGGGCTGTTTTGTGTCTCTTTGCTAGTTTTTACAATCAGGTCTTGCTGGAATAGGTTTTTTGTGAGTGTCTGTCTTACAGACACAGACACAGAACTAAAAAGCACTGTCAGTTCAGTCACTGGCACACTGTGACATTTCACAGTTTTGTCCCACCTTCTGCAACTTTTCTTAGTGTGGCTGTGGCATAGACAATGTACCAGCCTTAACAAACATGTCCAGTTTATGTAGTCATAAATCACAGTATTGGTTTGGTTTTTATGCAAGTGTAACTGTCATCATGATTTTTATTTTCATTGGTAGGCAGTGTAGCTTCAGAAGTACTGCTTTTATTTTTGTGTTGGATAGTAAATACTATGGCTGCAGTGGTAATGCCCCTGGCCCCAGACACACAAACGCCTTCATTCTAAGCTTAACTCTTCTACTGCTAATAATTTTCCATCTTGACTGAAACTTGCCTAAGTGTGACTTAAAAGTAAAATAAGTTGGAATGGTATCAGGAATGAGGAGAAGAGAAATGCATGTACTTTAATTAAAAAAAAAAAGGGGTGAAAAAAAAGATTATTTATTTAGGAATTTGAAGAAAATTATTCTTGTAACTCAGAGAGTTATTCTGCTGTTCCCGTTCTCTCAAATATCTTGCTGAAAATTGAGTTACAGCAAGGAAAATCTAATTGAATGCATGTGGCAGAGATACAGTGAGAATTAAATAAAAAATGACTTGGCTCTTTATTAAAGAATAGAGCTTCTACTATACTCATGAGTTATAAAAGTAGGAATATCTGTATACAGATCATAATGTTCCTGGTTTGACATCTTTTTTGTGTAGGCTGCCATGGGTCCACTGCTTCTGGTCCAATAAATACAATTCTCTTTTCCCCATCCCTTTCAGTTATTGCTAAGATAAGAGACGATGAGACAATGAGGTAGAAATACAGATTCAGTGAACTATTCCGTTCAGTGCAATCTTCTATATTCTACCATTTCTATACCAGTGGTGTTTCTTAGTTGCTTTTGAAATTATTGAGAACAAATCTTTAGACCTAAATGACAGTTATTTTCAGGGATCCAAAACTTGGCTTTGCTCTTGTGCCACCACATAAGCACCACTTCAGACGATGTTCATACGACACTATGGGAATCCCAGGAAGGGTGCCAAGTACAAGATCAGCAGTATAAAGTTCACAAAGAACCAACAAAAAGGTTTAACCATCAGTTCTGAAGTCTACACCTTGTGTCTTATAATAGTGAAAACACTTAGCCGAGAAGTATTTTTATAGCATCCTGACATAGTAAAGAGCGATCATAAATATAACAGATAATACAGCTGTCCAACTGAAAATTCATAGTTGACAGCTTTCTTTGGTAAAAAAAGAGGGGGGCAGGGATTTTTCTCAAGTACAGATACCATTCACATAAATTTAGCAATAATGGCATGTTGGGGTAGTTACCAAATATGTTTCACATATTTCAGAATCAGCAGTCTGAGTCCAGAACAAGATCAGGGACTATGGAAACAGAGGTAAATATGATGCTATTTATTGGTTTCCTTTTAATTTATCTTACAGTTTTCATTTAAAAGACTTTTTTCTTGCATTTCTGGCTAGTCTCTAGCATTCCAGCTAGGAGAATGAGTTAGTTATTTTACATGTACCAAATGGTGATATTAGAGAGTTATATAGTATGAGGCTTTAGGTTTACATTTTGTTTGATTTCAGCCATAAATCCTCTGCAGCTATTCAGAATGAAACTCCAAAGAAAAAACCCAAACTGGAATCCAAGCCATCAAATGGAGATAGGTAAAGTTATATTTTTGTAAAGCTGAGCCATTTCAACCAAATAGAGCACTGATATGTGGCCAGTTGCTTCTTTTCTTTTTTTTTTTTTTTTCTCCTTTTTTTATTCTTTTTTTTTCCGGTTTGAAGAATGAGGGAGATGAAACTGTTGTCCAGCCAGACAGGTTATTGGGTGGCATCTGAATGCTGTCAAACAAATGACTTTATTAGCAGAAAACTGGCACTGTGTTCCGTGTTCCTGTTTTTAAGCTGTTTGGGGTAAAATTAAATAAAGCTTATGTACGAGACAACAGTTATCAATGAAACAGCATTCCCTAACAACACTGTTTTGTTAATTAGATGCAGGATTGAGCCTGCTGCCTTAAGCTAACCCAGTATCTAGGGGAGTCTTTTGAACCTTAATGTGGGAGACTGATTCTGTCTCTGGCTAAATAGTTAGAATAAAAATAAAAGTGGCTGCTTCAGTCAAAAGGTATTTGTCCCCCTCAAAGCTAATACTTAATTATATTTCTGCAGGTGTATGTAATGTGTGCCATTAGTAAGGTAATTTGCCAGTTTCATCCATTTCTGTCAGGTACATACTTTTTTTCCATTAGTTCTTAAGGATATTTGTGGAATTATTAATTATCCAATTTGAACTTTAAAAAGAAGTTACTATTTTTCTCTGTTGATGTTGCAAGTAACTATTTATTTTTATTTTTATTTTTAGTAGCTCTATAAATCAGTCAGCAGACAGTGGAGGAACCGACAACTTTGTCCTCATAAGTCAGCTGAAAGAAGAAGTAATGTCACTTAAACGTCTTCTGCAGCAAAGAGATCAGACTATTTTAGAAAAAGATAAAAAGGTAAAAGTTGCACTTGCTTAATCAGAACATTTTGTTTTCTGTTTTGTAAACTCCTAACAATGTCAAAATGGTGAGATAAAACAAAAATCAGATACTGATAAAAATCAGTTCTTTTTTATAGTAACTAACTAGGTCTTACTATTTCAAGGGTGTTTGGAACTTTTCTATCATTAATATATTTTGGCTCCAAGCAAGAGAAATTTATTTGGCTACTTCAGCCACCTAGAAACTAGCCATCTGGTTTGCTGTTACTCAGGCTGTGTGACACAAGCGATGGATAAAATGCCAGACAGTGCTTTGTATGTTTTACATGTTCTAAAACTGAGTCGCAGCAAAGATCCTAGATACCTACATTGGCTGGTGGGTGTCACCACAGGTATCTTCACAAGATAAGAGGAGGATTAAGAGTTTAGCATAGTTTTTGTTTATTTTTAAACTAAAGACGCTATAGCTATAATTAATGAGTTCGTGTCTAAATTTACATGCACAGTATATGAAAAATGAGTGGCTTAATTTTAAAAGACTGGTAGCATATGTGTAGTGTAGGATATCCCATCTTTGTCTATGGTCATGGACTAGATGGCAAGCTTGGGTTAGATGCCTGGCAGTCAACAAAAGTTGTACAAAATAATGAGGCACAGTTTCAGTGGAACTCGTACAAGAGATTCACCCTTCAAACAACCTAAGGACTAACAAGAAAGAAGCAAGACCCATTTGGATGGGGCCTTGAGCGATGTGGTCTAGTGGGAGGTGTCCCTGCCCATGGCAGGGGGGTTGGAACTCTATGATCTTTAAGGTCCCTTCCAACCTGAACCATTCTAGGTTTCTATGATTCTATGGAAAGAGAAATAACTACAACTAAGTACTTTGCTTTGCCCTCTGATTAACTAGATGCTTTTAAGACACTGTCTGTAACAGTGGCTCTGGGATGCCTGTTCAGGATTCAGTAGGTTATGGAATTGTATTAAAAATAAATTTACTATATTTTCAAATGAAATTTTGATTATAGATGCCTATCAAAACATTGATGGCTAAGAAAGGCTCGTTTATCCTGAAAGGAAAATGCTTCCACTTTTAAACCATAGCTCAGTATCTTCACTTCTACGTTTTAATGTTTTGTGTAAAGGATATAGAACCTTTTTTTTCATTTATATCACAGTTATGTATACCTAGCGTTGGAAGTACTTGCTATTTCAAGCCTTTAAGCAGTTAATGTGAAAGAGCTGAACAGTCTGTCATCGATTCACTTCAGGTATTTTCTTCAAAGGACAGACATTAAAGCCCTGATCTCTCTCTTAGAAAGCCAGCAGAAGATCATGATTCAGTAGGAAATTCACTTCTTTTTATATTTGATCTAGTGGGCAAAGTTAACAAAAGGGTTAAATAAGGAAATGTCACCTATTTCTGTGTAACCATTGCAGGAACTTGTTTTGTGCTGTTTCCGTGAAAAAAAGCAGTTATTAGAAAGCATCTAATAATTTTAATATCCCCACAGATAAAATTATTTATTTGACCTTGGAGTGCTTTGAACTTAAAGACTCCTTTGTGCATTAATTACTGACTTCAGAAGGTCACATACTTTTCTTCGGCTGTTGAGGGAGGGAGAAAAGCTGAACACATCCTACAATCTTTGCATAACTGAAAAAAATACAACAGTTTTGTATTTTGTACAAAAATACTACAGTTTTGTATTTTGTTTTTTGTTTTTTTTTTTTCACTGTGAGATAGTAAATGTAAAGTCCTGTACTGGGATAGAAGCCTGAGCCGGATCTGTGGGAGATTCCTGTTAAGATCCTGCCCAGAGATTTGTGTCAGGACAGCATTTCAACAGTTTGGGGCACTCCAAAAGAAAAACCTCTGAGATGTATAATGTGTGGCAACAAAACCAACTTGGTGCATCAGCTGTACAGACAGTCCTCATTCATCATTTGTTGTTGTGAATCAAGATCTGAGGCATGTCGTTATCAGTGCTGATTGTTTGCAGTACTAGCCTTGTTTTGCTTTCTGGACAAAATGTTAGTGAGACAGCAGAATGTTACTGTGGGGCCCTGAGACTTGATCATTTGGAAGGGACCACAACTTGCTGAATTTTCCACAGGGAGTGCATTTGCTCATCTAGTTGCATACTTTACTGTGGTGCAATGTTAGCACTAGTTTTTTTGATACTTAACTTGTGGTATGTGGTTTTTGTACTGGATCCCCTGGAATTTACACCAGCTGTAAGTACATACCTTGAGCAGCAGTTGGGGGTACTGTGTGGTATATAGCCTATATGACATAGGTATATATGTCAAAATACCTGTGCTGTATGTAGGACCATTTGTTTGACAGTTCTTTTTAATACCTTGTTTCACTACAAGTGGTTGGACACATCCTAAGGCTGGTAATGGCAGTTTGGGTAGTCATTTCAGGAGTGTACGTTCTGGTTTGTTACAGCAGGCTGCTTTGCTAGCAAAGAGGTTTCATTTCCTGATAAATCTGAACTGACCAGAGAGGTTCAAAATAGCCAGGTACCAGGAGACACCTAGTGGCAACAATACTGCTCCAGGCACTCAGAATTAAATAATAAGTTAAGTCCTTTTTAAATTACACATTTCTAGTAACACACTTTAATTCACTTTTGTTGTGGATTGAGAAGTATTAAAACTCTGGATTGAATATTTCTGTTTAGGACAAGTTGTAGCATGAAAGGAGACGAAGTTGTCTTTGTATGAAAGATTTTTCATGTATTACCATACCATATAACTGAAGATTGTTATAAGTATCTCACAGCCGAAGGAATAGCTAAGATTATAACTCATTAGTCTTGTATTATTTTTTTTTCTATTAACAGTTAACCTTCTTTATACAAATTCCCAAGCGAACAGTATGTCTATACAAGTAAAAACTGAAGGGAGCCTACAGAAGAACTGGAGAGGGACTCTGTCAGGAAGTGTAGTGACAGGACAAAGGATAATGGTTTTAAATTGGAAGAGGGGAGAATTAGATAGATATTAGGAAGAAATTCTTTACAGTGAGGGTGGTGAGGCACTGGAACTGGTTGCCCAGGGACGTTATGGATGCCCCCATCCCTGGAGGTGTTCAAGACCAGGCTGGATGGGGCTTTGAGCAACCTGCTCTAGTGGGAGGTGTCCCTGCCCATGGCAGGGGCGTTGGAACTCCATGATCTTTAAGGTTCCTTCTAACTCAGACAATTCTGTGATTCTAAGTACAGTTGTTTTCTTCATATAAAGTAGACTTAGTTACTTTCTAAGCTACTTCTCAAGTGCTGAGCTGTCAGTACTGCAATAGTAAATAAATATAGTGTTTCCCAAGATCCCTAAGGCTTCCATAAAAATTTGACAGATTGATTAGAAGATGTACGCTGGAGCAGTCCAAGCAATCTTCATGGAATTTGTGTTTTCAGTTGACAGAGCTGAAGGCAGACTTCCAGTACCAGGAGTCTAACTTGAGGACAAAGATGAACAGTATGGAAAAAGCTCACAAAGAAACTGTGGAACAGTTGCAGGTGAGTAATTGCTTATCAGTACTTGAGAAATACCTCAGGTGGAATTATATTCAGGCTGTCCACTCACAGCAGTGAAAATGGTAACAAGTTCTTGAATGGTCATGACTACATTTAACTTTGGGTGTGCTGTACAGCAGTTCTTAGTCAACAGACAGTCTCCATACGAAGTAAACTCTCTGTAAGAAACTTTGAGAGGCAGAGGCTTACCTCACAGGCTTTCTCAAAGGTTTTGTTTGGTTTTGTGTTTGTTCTCTGATCTTGAATCACTTGTCAGTGTGCTATTGATCTCATTTAACAGCTCAGCGTTAACAGTATTGACATTTAAATGTCTCTATCAGGAAGAAAGCTTGAATTAGTTGCCTTATAAATCACATACTGAACAGATACTTGTTGCAATATCTCAGATACTAAGTTTTGCAGTACAGGAAACGTGGTTACCTTTTCTGTTAAAGCAGGAATATACATATCAAAAAGTGGATACAAATCTTTTAAAAAGTGATCGTTGTCTTCTTTGAATATTTTCAGCATGTACACTTTGAGATTTTGTTTTGTAAATGCAATGGGAAATTAGTGCCTGACACAAGTATCTGATACGTTGCAGTAATTTATAATTTATTTTTTTTGTCTGTATTGCAGGCCAAAAACAGAGAACTGCTCAAACAGGTTGCAGCATTGTCAAAGGGTAAAAAGTTTGATAAAAGTGGGAGTATACTAACATCTCCTTGAGGAGCTGGTTATTCATGGGGTTTGCTACTCAATGTAAGTTTGAGTAATTCTGTGAAGCCCTTAAAATCCTGTGTAGTGGAAAAAATATTTTTGCACACCAGATTAGTTGGCATGTTTCCTACACGTTTTTATAATTAATATGCAGCTTTTTTTAGTTACTGTTCAGATGAAATACTTCAACTGGCTTGAAGTATGTTTTTATTTTTTTGATATTGGAAACTTTTTGCCAGCAATAGTATTAAACAATTGCATAGAGAACATAGCAGTGCTCTCTCTAAAAGGACAACATGCAATAACAAACTAGGTGTACTTTTTACGAAGCAGCAACTGAGTCTTTTAAACTCCACTGATGTCAGCCACAAGTTTATGAACTGCAGTGACACTGAACACTGGTTTCTGGCAACTGTTCTTTTACTTTGTATCAAAATATAAATTTAGAACAGAAATCATGGTGCTCTCAAGTGAAACTAAAACAAAGGCATATAGGTATGTGTAAATACAACTGTAACTGTTATATTCTTAGTTATAACAAGTAATTAGTGTTTTACATTCTTGTGATAGGGATTTACCGAAAGATTATCTATTGTACAGTAACAGAGGCAGTGTGGTTTTTGTAAGATTTACTGTAGATTTTTCTTGCAAGTGCCTTTCTCCAACTGTTTATTTATAGGAATGTTGGTATTTTGTACATAAGGTTTTTATGTTTTAAAATCATGTTTAATAAACGTTTTATGTAAATATAAATGTGTGTACAGAGGAATCTGAAACAAAGATCAAAGTGGCTGGTGCAGTGCTTGAAGCAGCATTAAGAGCTAGCTAATTGATGGACAGTGAGTATTGGCTTTAGATAACCTTTGTAGCTTGTGTCTGTGAGGTGTAGAATTTTGTTAGTGCTGCTCATGCCAAACACTTCCTGAACAAAAAACAAAATGTTTTTTGCCACACTGGAGTTTAGTAATTTGTTTATATATATTTTTTTTTCCCATTTGGCACAGCGCTAATTTTAATTCCATAGCAGACATTGTACTCCCAATGTTACATCCTTAATTAGTGATACGCACTCAAAGTTTTAAAAGAAATTTGCTCCCCATTGTCTGATTTAATGTACTTGGTTGTAACTTATGGTAACTCTTCTTAATGAATTGCAAGATTCTCATACCCCAATAAACAACACAATAAGAAAAGAGTAGCCAAAACTAATGGTCTTGATATCAATTAAGGGAGTGGATGTTGTGTCAAAGGATGGACTGTTTTAATGTCTTGGGTAGATTTTGATTCTAAATGACATCAGTTTAAGTTTAGCTCTGCTCCTAATGGACATTAGTCATATTCAGAAATTTCTATTAAACAGAATCTAGTGTATCCCAGGGTCTGTGCTCAGGAAGGTGAGTTACAAGTAGACTCATGTCAATAAAGGTTTAGTTCATCTCTGGGTAATGGTTGGCAACGGAGTAACTTTTTGTATTTCAGTAAGCTTAATTGTGTAGAATAAGATACACACCTTTTAATTAAAGAAGTAAAATATGAAGTTTCTTGGCTGTCCACCCATGTGTTGAACTATGGACACCTTTTCAGTAGTTCAAACAAGTTCCAGCAGTGACTGACTACTGAAAGAAAATCAAGCTAGCATGTTTCATATGATATACATGCATTTTTATACCCTAAAATCAACTTTGTATGTTTATAAATGCTCTTCTTCAAACTTGCTAAACTACAGTAGAGAACGTGGCTATCCTTTAGGGATGTTGGGTTTTTCTTAATATACAGATTTATGACTTTATTTAATTCAGAGTTAGTCTTTTGATATTGGGGATTTTTTTCCAGTTGAATGACAACCCATGTTTGGTGAAGTTTGTTTTAAAACACAGAAATGCATATCAAATTGAAATGTTTGAATTAAGATAACTTGATGATGATGCCTGGTCAAGCTGCAGTAAGGGCATTTTAAAGGAACAAACTGAAGTTCTATATTAGAAGTAATTGACTTTTATAAATCCCAATCCAAAACGTTTTTAGGGGCTTCACAGTATTTAGTTCTAATTAAATACCTGTGGTTTTTCTTCTATAATCTTATTTTTAACATGGATTTTTTTAAAGTTGTGAAGTAGCCATCTGAATCCCAGTCCTGAAAATAGTGTCCTGGAGCTGTAAATTATTGACATAATAAACTGATGTTCTTTAAATGTGGATCTGCGAGGAGATTGTTGTACCGTATTGTGCTTTTTAGCCTGTTTCCAGATGTTGATTAGCATTGACCAGTAACGGCCATTTTGGCTCAAGTTATTTATGTATTTTAAGCCTGTGAATATTGCGGCCCCTTTTAGATAGTTATGTCTGAATGCGTGTTCTGCAGTGAAGCTATTCAGCTGTCCACATGTATAGACTATTGAAATACTGTACTGGCACACATCTGACCGTTGACATTTTGTACCTTTTCTAAATCCAATGTTTCACAATAAAATCTTGTCAAAACATTAATCTGTCCTTTTAAAATTATTAGGAAATTCATATTTCATGTTCATTCTTCACGCCGTGTCACTAAACGTCTGTGGCCAAAAAAATGCAGAATAGTTGCATTTAGTATTTATTTAGATTTCTGGGAAGGTCAGGCACCTTGGACTGTCTACAAATTGTAACAAATTAGAGCTTCAAGAAAATATGTTGGTTTTATACATCTGGATTACAATACATAGTAATATTTTCTTGTAGAGAAGAAAAAAACACTAAGATTTAACTGAAAGCTGGTGCTATTTAATAAAGCCTTCAACAGCCTTTTAAAATTCTAATTTAACATCAACACTCATGCCTAACAGTACCTGAATTTCGGCCTTAATCTGTTAACCTTAAGGTTGTTCTTCCTTTCTGTACATTGTACGATGTGGTGATTCAGAGGTTGGAAGTGACATTGATGGTTTCTGTGTCCCTTCCCTTCCTTGTGTCGGGAGGAGTCGGGCTCCCGCACTGAGGTGCAGTTGCTCACGGTTTGTAGGTCTCATTTTATGTTTTTTTTCTCAGCAATCGGTCTTCATCTTTCCACAATCCAGCAGAGTACTTCTCATGGAAAAAAAAACACCAAACAACCAACCCACCCCCCCCCCCCAAACTAAGAAGAGTACAATTTTGTAGTTTTCTGGTCAAGGCAATGATCCAGAAGAGGGGAATCTTTGGGTTTCAGAGCCCTGCTCTTAAAACAGTCTGTATTTTACATCAATTATAATAATGAATAATATGCTATTCTAAAACTGAATTGTTCTGAGTCTCATTTTAATGCAAATTTTCCAGGGCTTTGTTGGAGCCATTTCTTTTCAAAGCGAAGACCAAGGCAAAAAACCACGCGTGGTGCCTGATTTAGATACGGCTTTTCTGTGACACACACGAAACTTACAGAAATTGGCCACGTAACAGATAGACTCCCTAAAAGAGATTGCCATCATTTGAAGCAAATTTTCTTAAAGATGTTTTAAATTGACAAAACCTATGTGTAGGCACTCAGGCAGTTCCAGTAGCTTCAGAAGCTCTGAATCCACACTGTTTTTTTGGGAAACACTGAAGGTTAGGTATGCAAACTATAATCTTAACAAAATTTTTAAAATGGAGTAAAAGCTGCTCATGTCATCTTTGTGCCTTCAAATGAGTTACTAAATTACCAGTTTGGTTGGAAATGCTGCAATAGAAGATAGATTCTCTCCTATGTTATGTGTAATTTTTTTGGTTTTCCTCGTGGAAAAGGTATTTATAGAAAACTGCTTCTCTTGAATCTTGCAGAAATCAAGGTCATCAGGGAAGGGGATTATTGAGGTGGGAAGAGGAGATATTTGGGGTGCTCCTGGGGATGGAGGGACCAAGGGGGAAGAGAAACCTCTGAGATTCCATGTTACTGATTTAAGTGACTGAATTACAGTTGGTGGGTTTTATTTCCCCAAGACACTGGTTATCTGTATATGTGGGGAAAAAAACCCCAACTTTTTAAGGTAAAATGCAGTGTTGCTTAAGGGGGAGTGTTTTGCTTCTTTATCTTGTAATGATACTGGAGTCCAAATTTGTGAAGTGAACAGAATAAACAGCTCGATTAAATTGAAATATAAAGATGTACAATGTAAAATCCATCTTGTAAGCAGTTAGTCATGGTGTTTAGGCGTAGAAAAATAGGTAAAACTGGCAGAGAGTACTGTATATCCCGTTGCCACAGCTGGGTAATGGTGCAAGTTCCAACATAGGACCTGCACTCCTTTTGTCTGTTCTTACACATTGGACAGGAGTCGTCCTTGAAGACATGTCACTTATTAGCACATGAATCATTGACATTTTCCCTTGCTTTAGCCCAAACAGAAAACAAGTCCAGATTTGCCAGTTTCCATTAACAGTTGCCATGATGCTGTGCCAGTGCTGCTCTAACTGGACACCTTGCTCTTGGCCATTTCTCTTCAGTGTCTCTCCTCCTGGTGGGTAAAGGACATTTTGCCTTTTGACCAAAGGGGGTTTAAGTACCAGGGATGCTGACGTGCTGAACAAGCCAAGTAAAAGCAAGGAGTTGTTTGCAGTTTAGATTTTCCTTCTGCTGAGTCTTTCTGGCTCTTGGACCACTTGGATAAGTTAATTTATTTTTTATTTGTCAATTGGAAAAGAGGCCTTTCAGCTCCTGAAGAGTCCTGAAGGCTGAAGATAAACCTGCATCATCTTTGGATACAAAAGGTCGGTCCAAGAGGCGTAAGCAGAAGACTGCTTTTACAGTCACTTGTTTTGATTGCAGGAGGTCTGTGGATAAACAAAAATAAACTGGACAGCGTGGCACAGTCGACATGCTCCAGAGAACGGGATGCCATCCAGAGGGACCTCTAGTACCTCTCTACTAGTGCTCATGCAATCTGTTGCAGTGCTGTACTTGCAAATGCAGCCAGGAACAGTAATTTCAATCATTCCTTCAGGACCTACAAGAATTTCCTTCCTCAAATGCTGAGTTGGGATGCAGCATTCATTAGAGTTTTCGTAGTGCAAGATACGTTTATAACAGTAACATCCACAAAGGTGGAGTGTGTGCTTGGTTCTTCCTCTTACTGAACAGACAGGAGATGTAAGGCCCTGGAGCATCTCTCTTATGAGGAGAAGCTGAGGGATATGGGTCTTTTTAGTCTGGAAAAGAGAAGACTGAGAGGGGATCTGATCAATGCTTATAAATACTTAAAGGGTGAGTGTCAAGAGGAAGAGGCCAGTCTTTTTTCAGTGGTGCCCAATGACAGGACAAGAAGAAATGTGCACAAAAAGAAGTTCCGTCTAAATATGAGGAGGAGCTTCTTTCCTTTTGAGGGTGGCAGAGCCCTGGAACAGGCTGTCCAGAGAGGTGGTGGAGCCTCCTTCTCTGGAGACATTCAAAACCCACCTGGACAAGTTCCTGTTCAACCTGCTCTGGGTTGGACTAGATGATCTCCAGAGGTCCCTTCCAACTCCATATCATCCTGTGATTCTGGGATCTTGTGGAAAAGACCCAAATTGCCTTGCAAGATTCAGTTGAAAGTTAATTCCTGCTTTCCTTGGTTGAACACACTTCAGTCTTTCTCCTGTAATAAATCTGCTCCAGATTTAGGGTGTGATTAGTACTTCATAGTGCTCTTTCCTCTTGTTTTGCATTAAAAGTGGAGATTTTTATTAAAGCAAGCACACCTTTGGATCTTTTTTACCAAAAGTGATGGAATGAACATCTTCCCTTAGCTCCTAAATGCTAAATTTAGTCAAAGAAAATAGAGCTAAATAGCAATAGCTGTCTACATAAGTTAAGCCACTAGATGCTGCTTAAACCACACAATTTCTCAGAAGTATATGGTTGTAAGTGCTTTCTGTGAACCACTGGGCGTCTGCAGTGGGTTGTTGCTCACGTTCAAATACAGCTCTGGTGCTAAAATGAGAATATCCTAAATACTGAATAGTTGTACTTCAGGATTTATTTTATAAAATATGAAATATATTGTGGAAAATTAAGCATAGTGGTATTAAACATGTGTAATATAGTTAAATATATTAAAAATATATATTTAGCACTATATTATGTTTTCTCTGGTTGCCTTACCTTAAGAAAGGAAAAAACCCATTTTATAGGTCCATGTCTATGGAAGGCTGATCCATGGAATGCTGAAGTTTGCCTGCTGTTACACAAAAGGCATTGTTAGAACTGAAAATAGACTCCAGGACTCCCCAAGTAATGTGGAGATTGAGTAGCTTTTCCTTTGAAGAAGCTGCTATGGATAAGTTAAAGTCTTATTTAGTCACCGTAGCTGTGTAATAAATCTGTAGCACTAGTTAGCAAACTTGGCATCTAAACTTTAGAAACTACTATTAAACATAACTGATTTATTCATAGTATGGATAGCAATGCAAAGGAGAGAAGAATATACTCTTGACTTGGAAAAATAAGGTTTAAGACAGCTGTTTTCCTCTTTCTTTACATCTGGTGCACTTCTGATATACAGATTTTTTCCAGTCTGATTCTGTTACTAGATGTGTTTGAAATCTTGTGACTTTCTAGTGGAAGAGAATTCTCAACACCATTTAAAAATTCAGGCTCTTTTTAACAAGTCTTTGATTCACAAAGATGTAATTGTAGTAGAGGGGAGAAGTGTTTTCATTTGTATTCTCTAAAGCCATTTTGTATATTTTATTTATATATTTTCTGAGCAATCTTAAGGGGGAAGACCCAGGGAACTACAGACCAGTCAGGTCCTCAGCACAAGAGAGACATGGCCATATTGGAGATACTCCAGCAAAGGGCTACAAGGGTGTTGAAGAGACTGGAGAATCCTGTGAGGAAAGGCTGAAAGAGCTGGGACTGTTCATCCCAGAGAAGAGAAGGTTCTGGGAGATCTTATCAATGTATATATGAAGGGAGGGTACGAAGAGGATGGAGCCAGGTTTTTTCCAGTGGTGTCCAGTGCCAGGACCAGAGGCAATGGGCACAAAATGAAACACAGGAGATTCCTGCTGAACATCAGGAAACTTTTTTACTGTGAGGGTGAATGATCCCTGAGACAGGTTGCCCCAGGAGACTGGAGAGTTTCCATCCTTGGAGATACTCAAAAAGCCATCTCGATGTGGTCTTGCACAACCAGCTCCAGGTGGCCCTGTTTGAGCAGAGAGATTGGACAAGATGGCCTCCAAAGGCCCCTTCCAACCTCAGCTGTCCTGTGACACCAAAACCTAAACATCTCTTGTTTTACAAAAAAAACCCAATATTTTGTTATGAAAAAAATAGGTAAGCAACACTTTGATGTTTTCAGACTTTCCTTTGCTGTGTTCAATTCATTTGAATAGAACAGAAAGAAAAGGCAACAGTTTTTGTAATAGCAGTTCACCTGCGCTAATGAAAGAGCTTAAATTATGTGGATGATTGTTACATAATCTTCAAGATAGTTTGCTGAGCTTGTAAAATATATACTTTTACAAGAAAAAGCTTTTCTATAAGCTATTTTTGGTAGCAAATTTCAAGTAAACAGAGCAGGGAGCAGTAACTTCCCATGTATTCCTTTCCCATTAATTTGTTGCCAGCATGGTGTGATCCTTGCACTAGGGACAACCAGAAAAAGTCTGTTCGAAAATAGTGAAGTTCCCAAGAGTACTCATCTTGCTGTCCAAATCTCTGAAGCCCTTTTGCATTATTTTCTTTATGTTTAGTAACAGCATTCTAAAGAAGTTTGGTATGAAGTGTGTAGGACGTCAAGAATATGTATAGTTCTGTTATGTTTTCCTTTTATCCCTAGCCATGGGTCTTACCTTCTATTAAAAGTGTATGGTTGAAGTAGAGGTGTAGATCACATTCAGTGTGTATCCCCTGTTCTCGGTAAATCCCCAAGCACTGTACTTTCAAAACAAATTCTGTTTTCTTAAAAAACATTTTGGATCAGGCTTTGTGTATTAATTTAACTTATTTTACATTTGCATCAACATCGTAAGTCATGTGGATCAGAAAAGCAGTATTTTGGAACTGGTGGGATTTATTATGTATTTATACACCATATTTATATTATTATGTATTTTTAGTCTATTCAGTTAAAAAAACAAACTCAAAGTACAGGATAGTTCCCCACTTCTTCCCTTGTGTCAGGAGAATAGAGTCATGCAGTTGAATGAGGAATAGAATTTTCCCTATATTTTGTTGGTTTTTTCCCTGCAAAGTATCTTTGCAATAACTCACAGAACATTATTCTGGAGTGAAAATACCGGCAAACAGAAATCATAGCAAATATCAGATAGCATCTTAATCCATTTATAATGCTGTCACACGTAACATTTTAAGTTGAGTAAACTTGATCATAGTGGGGAAAAAAAGGAAAATTAATCCAGATCATTTTGAAAAGCAGTAAATAGAAATTTCATGGTGATTCAGAGTGTAGTCATAAACTTGGTTCTGCTGTCAAGATTGCTATCAGGCTGATAAACACATTTATCTCATAAAAAATGAACATGTTTTACAAAATGGCAAAACAACATGTTTTTCATCCTTGGACTATAGTTACGAACACAGATATTGATATATTATTTACCAGAGTAGTATTGGAGCTTATGAAAACAGTAATTTATCTAGTCTAAAAATATCTCTGCTACTGCAGTAGAATGTGAAAGAATTTTTTTTGGCAGTTGATAGAAAATAACCTCCTGAAAGATAAGTTTTCTTTTTAACCACATTGTAAGTTTTTTCTTAATTTATTTTCTGTTTCTTAAATCTTTCTAACATTGCAATCTCAGTTTTATTTTGTGGAAAAAAGAAAGAAGCCATAAGCTCATCAATTTTATCACAATTTCTTTGGTGGTTCTTTCTTAGTCAATGCATTTATTAGCTTAAAATATAAAGGCTGTAACTCAGCCCTGCGGGATCAGGACATTCAGAGATTCTCCAAGCATTTTTGTTCAATTAAGCTACTTTGTTGCTAATTAGCACCGTTGACTTTTCCTCTTTTCAGTAAGATTTATTCTTGCAGGAGTCAATAGGTTAGTCACCATGCATACAAAAAAAAAAAAAGAAAGGACCATACGCTTCCATCTTCTTGACTCTTGTTCCGCTGCCATTTTTTACCAGCAGTAAAAATGCCCACGCTTTGGTTCTGGAGCTAGTGAAAGTGCTGTTCTGTCCTGCCTGGAGTTGTTTCTCCTCTCCAGTTTATCCCATCCACTGGGCTGGCTGAGGTCCAGTCTACAGTCATTCTGCCAAGAGGCCAGCAGAGGTTGTACAGGTCAAGCCACTACATGTTACTTCATGGTGGTGCATGAGAAAGGGAAGGTGAATAGGGATCCTACTGTAATGAGGGAGAGGTGGGCAGATCCATGTCCCTGTGTTTACTTGGTGGTGAGAAGATGCTCTACAGCAGTGGGTCTTGATGTAAGGTCATAACTAAGTAGTTTGGAGCTAATCTGCAAAAGTATAATGTCTTTGCCATGTTTATAGTTATGCATTTGTTAGTAAGTGGTGGAGTGTCCAAAGTCTTAATTATTGACAGCACTGCAAAATCCAGACAATTTGGAAGTGCTGCTTCAGAAAGAGCTCTGTTTTCTGAAGTGTGGGATAGGGAGTTAGAATTGCAGAGGGCTCAACCTGGTGAATATTTTCTCTCTCGATCCCTTTGTCCCTTCAAAGGGTGTTAAAAGGTATGCTGTCATCCCAACAACAACCTCTTACAGATGGGCAATCAAAGGTTGGGAGCTCTGAGGAAGCAAATGTATGAGTCTCATTGGAGAAGGAAGAGGCAATACAGATAGTAGACTCCTGAGGTGGAGAGCAGACTTTGTTAAAATCATGTCTTTATCAGCTACTTTAAGATCAAGTTGAGATGTTTTCAGTGACCAGTTCTACCAATATAGACTAAACATCTCTCGTGGATTAAGGCCGTTCATACCCCCTGGTTTTGGAGGACAGTCAGTCGGGGCTTCCTGTCAAGTTACCAGATTCTTCTAGTGAGCAATTTAGAATAGTAGAAATGAACTCTGACATTTGTCCTCTGTATGAGCCTATTTTGCATCATTGCATATGGGTCTTAATTTCCTAAGAGAGGAGGCGTGAATGCTCTTAGACTAACTTTTCCAAAAGAGGCCTCACTTTGACTCATTTCTCAGAGCTTTGCTGCACATGTAAAATCTGTCTAGAGTATGCTAATGCATATTACCTCCTGTATTCCTGTAGGGAATCCTCCTTCCTTTTTTCATTTTTCCAGTCTTTCAAGATTGCAATTGCACTCGTTGATGCAATTTCCAGGCTTAAAGGCAGAATTCTGTGCCCTGCTGACCCTACAATAAGGCTGCTGAACTGACCTTAGAGGGGAAAAAAAAAAGAATTAATGAGTAGCTCTAATTTATATAAATTATATATGTAATTTATATAGAAATTATATAAAAACATAATTATATGTAATATACCATATTATACAAATTAATATTATATATCTATTTATATATATAAAAACATGTCTGGTTACTTGCTGTTTCTCTCACCCAAAGCGGGCATGGGATCGGTAGCATGGGTCCTAGTCATCGATCCTACCCTTTACAGGCTTGTTTTCTCTTAGAATCAGGGTGGCTCTTTCCACTCAAATCACCTCTGATCAGCCAGTGGATATCTGTAGAATTGGTTTGAAACCAAAATGAGTGGAACAAGGAGTGGAAAGTGGTTTGGTTTTGAAGTTGGGTGGTTGGGTTTTTTTTTTGTAAATGCCTCTTTTCCAAATAAAAACCTGTCATCCAATGCAAGGTCTCTGTTCCTCCCCCTCATAGTAGGGGGCGACTGGGACCTGTTTATTTCCCTGTCCTCTCCAACCTCATGTTAATGACAGTTCCCACTCAACACGTCCAGACCAATCCCTTGATAAGTCTCCTCCAGGACACGTCCCCAGTGAATACCCAAACTGGGTGAGAGCTGATCTCTCAGTGCACCTGAGGTGCCTGACTGCTTAGATAAAAGTGAAAAATTCACATGTAAAGTACATCTAAGAGAACGAATACACCTCAAATTAGTATTTTACTATCTGCAGCAGTGTTTATTAAGCCCAAAGCAATCTCAGAACTGTAGCATAGCAAAAAATAGATAAGGCAGTCCCAAATGGAGCAGAGAAGGCAGGCTAACCACTCCGGCAAATGAAGTTAAGAGATTTCATTTCCTATAAGCCCCAAGCATGCTCTTTCAGAGTTAACTCATGCCTTTGTTTTTTATGGGGCTTTTACTGGATGTAACTTACTGAACTGTTTTCCACTTGGTACATCCTTCTTATCTCTGCAAATTCTCCATGATCGTATTAACTTTTTTTCAATTAAAAAAAAAAAAAGGAAAAAAAAGAAAAAGAAGTGAGCAACCTTTTGTTGCTGATCTGCAACTGCCGAGTGTGATGCTGTGGTCCTAAATAACACAAATTCAGCATCCCTGTCTCAGTGAGTAGCTGAGCTTGTGTACTTGAGAGCATTTCTGCTTTCTGCTCTGGGATACAAAACATCATATGTGTTTTGCAGTAGTAGCATATTTCCAGCCATCTGTAATTGCCTCCTACTTGCATATGCTTAGTCACTGCATACAAACATACACCTTCTGCTGAACTTTAGAAATATGCTCCCCTCCAGTAAAGCTCATTATGTTTTTAGCCTTATGGTATTCTACAAAGCCTCTTTTGACAACATTAGAGCCCAGTAATCCAGGTTTACCTCCAAGGAGGCCAGAGGAGGTAATTTAACCAAACCGTTGTTGTAAGTACATGCTTTCTCATGTGATCCACTGACATTTTGATAGAAGTTTTGTTGTTGTCATTGGTATTGCCAAGTAAATGAAAACATGTCAGTAGGAAAAAAGCAATGAATTTAATAGTGGTAGAGCCAAAATCAGAGGAATACTCTAAAGCAACACAATTTAAAACTTTTTTACTTCCCCTATATTTTAAATATAGGTCTTATATGATCCCTCAGGCTATTGCTAGACTAATACTTCTCAAAATCATGGAGTACTCAAAGGCCTGCTTACTCCTCTCCAGTCACCAGCTGGAACCCAAATTGATTGTATGTTGTTATCTTGTCTGTAAGTCTGTTTTTTTCCAAAGTGGATATTTGCCTACCTCTGAAGCCATGACAATCATGACTACCCAGATTTCTTCTGATGATAATGTTTCAAGTTCATTGGCAAGTCTACTGTCCAAAGAGGTCTGCCTCCTACTACCCCAACATTTGATCTTTTAGCCAGAATGTAGCTCTCTGTGCTAGTCACTGTCAAATTAGGGAGAGGTTTGCTGGGTCAGTGATCTCCAGGGCCTTGAAGGTGAGGAAACACACTCCTACTTGTGTCCTCCCTCTCCAAATATCAGCCTTCAGGTTATGGAGGGATGGAGCTAAATGCCAGGTTGAGGTACTTGGGGAAGCAGTTTCATCCTGAAATAAGGATGAAATGGGGATGTTAGCTTTCTAAAAAAAATTGGCTGAATAAGGGGAAGGAAAATACATCTTGGAAACTTGCCTTACTTCTAGCCAAGACAGGATCCCAGAAGAGGAACCAGATACTGATAGCCATGGTATTCTTTCCATGATGACAGCCATTTGGAGATCTCAGAGTAGTGAAGAATATCAGGCTGCAGATAATCTTAAGGATTTAAGGATCTTTTCTCTCACACAGTTTGAGGGCATTGAGCTTTTTAAAATAACTTCCTTTCCCCCTAAATTGCTTCTTTATCACTTCCATATTCTTCCAATCTATGCCATTTCATAGTAGTCTAAGAAAATCCTTTGGAAGTGCGTGTAATCAAACTACTCTTGGCATTTCAGTCTATGCTGCTGCATAAACCTTTCCAACCTTGTTGCTGTAGGGATGAGCTTGCAGAGGACTGACTTGCCAGAACAGGCAGCACTGCTGCCCTTGGGTATCCTGAAAGAACTCCATGAAATCACTGCTGTGTAATCTTACCCTTCTTTCCCCGTCCTGGGAAAAGGAAAAGGAGCAGCAAAGTCCACAATTGGTTACGTCAAACAGCGCAAAAAGGTTTAACAGCTTGAATAAGGATTTACAGGACTTCTTCATGACAAAGAGGAAGTCTATTGCTGCTTGTTCCTCCTGTTTGATCCATGTCCTGGCTTTGTGAGAGAGGTTCAGCTTGTTGCCAATATCCAAAAAGAGTTGGCAGGCTTCCTCAGGAGCACCCTGCAGACTTCTAGAGGAGCAATATGACTGCATGCTACATCCTGCAGGTTGAATTATGTTCTATGGAAAAAATTACTCCCTATCAAATTACAACCACTTCAGAGAGAGTATTTTAGAAGCAGTTTTATGCAACGAAGGGTTTTATCAGGCAGAAGTACATGTTCCTGGTGCCCAGAGACAAGGCAGCTGTGTAATTGTGTGGCTGGTGAGCCTGGCTGATGTACCCCTATGCGAGAGGTGGTACCCAAGAAAACGCATGGCTGGGTATGCCATGAGGGGAGGCAAGCTCCCCCTCTCCATCAGCAGCACAAATCTGGTCTGGATCTGTTTATTCTTTTGATGAAGCCATCCTCATAAACTCTCCATCCTTGCTTCAGTTCTCTATCCAGGCAAATGGCTCTGCCCTATGAAAATACATTAAGTAACATGAGATGGTCAACTGCCAAAGAAATGGGGAACACAGAGTACTTAAATGGCCAAATAGAGAATGTTGCAGTTAAGATCCAGATTTAATGTTGATATTTATGTAAAACACTGTACTATGTTGTGCATTGATTAAAATACAAGCTTTTTGGAAAGAACAAGAGCAAAACGTCTTGTATCTGCACTGAAGCTGTAGAAATCATTCTTAAGATGATGAGGAATAAATGCTTTTTATAAAGCAACAATATAATCGGCTGGCTAAAATAATGAGCTGTTTTGAGTAATTATCTACAGACAAAGCAATCCTAAGGCAATAAGAGGCATTAAGGGAGGAATGAATGCCATGCAAGACAAAACCAGAGGGAGTTTCTGGTTATCCTTCTCTAGGTTTGTATCATGAATTGCACCACTGAAAATTTGGCTGACAACACTAATTTTGGTTTTATTCTCACATAGTGAGACTAGAAAAGCACACGGATAAGGTAGAGAGAACAGAAGATATTGGGAAAAAATGGTAAATACAGATATTTTAATAAAATACAGATCCTTAGACTTGATAGATACATGGACTGGGAAGTATAAGAAGGAGAAGAAATTTATCTCAGTAAATATGTGACTTTGCTCTCTTTTCATTAAAATGGGGGAAAAACATTCAACAAAGCATGAGGGAAACGACAACTTTGAAATTTAACACCTGCAATGTATTAGGAGAAAAAAAAATAAAGGATTTTCAAAGCTTGGATTAAATCAGATGAGTGTACTGATTAACCTTAATTGCTGCTAATAAAGGTAGGAAATTAGAGGGGCTTTTAGACATTTTTGTTACCTTAAAAACTAGCTGAACTACCTGCCAAATGCTAGATATTAGGCATGTACTTGTTTTCTGTTGTATTAAATTTGAAGTAATGGAAGGAAGATTTGATCTTGATACTGCTATAGTTTTAGGAGAGCTGGATTGCTTTTCTGGTTCCTCTGCCAGTCCTCTCTGGACTTGATCTCTTCTTCTTTTAGTTTCCCTTCTACAGATGTAATTCAGATTACTTTCTTCCATGCTCCCTTTGGAGTTCCTTGACTGTTTAGATTAGAGATGCTCACACTTTTATTCATGTTCCCCTTTAACTTATGTTTTTCTCCTATTCATTTTAAGAGGAGGATGTCCATCCCCTTCACCCAGGGTGGATGTGGGAGGAAGTGTTTCCAGGAAGCTTCTGAGAGCAGGACAGTAGGTGTAGGTTAAAGGGTCCTATGGATCGTGGCCAGGGAAGGCATCAGACAGTTACAAAGGAGCTGGGGTAGAAAGAAGAGGTGAAGCAGAAGGAATATTGTGCTTTCCCGCATGTGTGAGAAACTTCATAGAAGCGAGGGGTAATGAAGGTCCCCCACTCTCTTTTTCTGCACAGATTTCTCAGTGGTCCTCTGTCCTACAGCCTTACTCCTTCCCACTGCCTCCTACCCTGGCTCCAGTTGACCTGACTGGTTGAGAGATTGGGTCCATGGTTCTCTTTCTCAGTCTGATTTTCCTAAAAGGTATAGTTGGCCCAGCTTTGTCTGCTTGCTTTGTGCCAGCCCTCTGTGATCTTCTTGAATTAGCTGATACATAACCTTCATTTGGCTATCATTATTCCATAAATTATTTTCTGTCGTCCTTGATTACAATGTGCTGGAATTATTTAATTTGATACAGCTATATATTGCAAGTGATGGGCCATAACATTTTAAAAGGGTTTATCACTAGAAGCCTCTCAACAGGATTAGAAGAAAATGGAGGCACCAACAGGTTCATCTCACAACTTTTTTTTCTTTTAAGGGGTTTATCATTTGCATTTCCTTTTGCACTATTTTTTACCATTCTTTGCAAAGCAGTTACTTGACATTTCCTTGCACATACAAGTATGCAGAATTCATTTTGCTTGGGTATTCATGCTTTGAGTCTGTGCTATCAGTTTACACTATTTGTATCTACTCCAACACCACTAATGGCTCATAGTTTCCAGCATTTCAGTGACTACTCTCAGGACTCTCTTTTTTCCAGATAAGCCAAGGATTTGTGTGTTTCTATGCCTCCTGGGCACTTGAAGTTATTATGTACAGTCTGGAAAATTGAAGATTATTTTCATTTCAGAGACTAAGATAAAAGACAGGGAAAATAATTCAAAACCTACCAAAAATATGCATGAAACCTCTGGCTTATTTGAAAAATCATAACAACCTTTGATTGTCTCAAACATCTTTTTCTTGCCCCTGATATTCTCTTTCTCCTTCTAGTCATTAGGTTAAGCACCGTAGGTTAAATTCAGTCCATTGAGAGGAGCTATCATATGGCTTTTGCATTATTTATGTCCCACTTGAGTCTTCAAAACTAGCCTTTAATTTTGCCCACTGAGACCCAGTGTTTTGTCTCACTCTGTGACCATCGGTCTCTCACACAGCCAGCTCGCTGTAACAATATTTATAAGCTCTTTCACATCTAACATAATAGTTTGCTCTCCAAGTTCTCCTGGGTGGTTGTTCCTGCTGCTCCATTAGCTCTATGCTGCTGAGTAAGATGCCGTAGATGTTTCAGAGCCTCAGATGCTTTGTACAACTGGCAGTTACAATGGCTGGCCTTTGAAGACGGTGGCCTCTGAAGAGGGTGGCCTCCTAAGCCTTGTCCAGATGTTGCTTTCTTGCCTGGTAGGTGTTACTGCTCTGGCCTCTCAGTCATTTGCTGCCCAGTTTTGGCAAAGCAAGGTTCATGCTTCTTTGTCCTTCCCTTTTCATTTTCAATGGTTCTCTGAAAATTTCTGATTCGCATTCGATATGGAGTTCAGCTTTTCCCGCATATCTGGTAATTGTTTTTAATCATATTAATGTGTAATGAAAGCTTACAGCAGTTTCTATTGCAGGACTTTGAGTCATGCATGTGTTTTCCAGTATTTAGGTTATTGTTCTTTTTTGGTTTCCTGCTTTTCTTGAACTTGAAATCTGATCTTAAATCTTCCAAAATCTTTTCATCTCTAAGATAGATTTTGCAATTAGTCATTAAATTGCAAGCATAATGCACTTACTGGAACAGCCTGGAAATTATGTTTTGCTATTTGAGTATTTTCCTTGTAGGTATCTGAAAGGTTATCATATGCTAATCTCATTTATACCTGTTCAAATCCAGAAAGACTGCTCAAGGCAGAGACACATCTTCTTGTTAAGTTCATATGTTCAGGATAAGAATCTGGACCTGGCTTCTTTTAACTTTAATCTTAATTTCTTAGAGTGGAAGAAGTCACTTCCCCGTACAGTGATGATTAATAACTCGCGCATCCCAAAACAGAAAACACATTTGAACAAAAGAAGTCCTAGCTCTGCTATTATGTTTTTTAGAGGTGATAATTTGTCTCAAATTCATTTCTTTCTCATAGCACATCTCTGTCAGGGGATTCATAATAACAGGAACTTCGTTACTGCATAATAGCATGATTAGATGCTGATATTTACTGAGCACTTTGTTTGCATGTTAATAATGACTTCCACTACAAACCTGCACCCTCTCAACTCTTTGTGGAAGACAATATGTTTCTTTCTTTGGAAAAGTCATTGAAATTAAAACCTAATTTACAGCTAATGTCTTTCTTACTTTAAATTCCCTATTAGAAGTTGGAAAGAATCTTCCAATCAGTTCCTAATCACTCTGTTACTGTGACACTTCAGGTTTCATGGAACGACAGTCCTAAAAGTGGTTTTAGGTGTCTATACCTATCTTTTATTTGGAAAATATTTCAAAAGTTGTGGTAATAACATTTCAGGCTAGGCTGGTGGGCTAAAGATTCAGTTTTGAACAACAGGTAGAAGAACACAATTTTAAAATATATATGTGCGTATGGAAATGGAGCAAAATGCTTATCTAAACATATTCACAAATGGTGTAGAGATGATTATGCTGCGGCAAAGAGCTGTGGAATGGTCTGGAGACAGATGTCTCTCATTCACTGCTAGTATGACAGCTTACATGTGTTGAGCTGTATTTGTAGCAGGTCAAATAAGGAGTGTTGTGTGTGGTTAATTGTTCTTAATTGTTAAATGTACACTGTTAATAACTGTGTAATATTTCATTCTGCGTCACTTAAAGTTTCTCCTTCCTGTGTTGTACTTCTGCTTCATCTGTCCTCTCGTCTTCTCACTGCAACTATCCCTTATGGCTACCAGTGCCATCAGCTTTGATATGTCATTTGTCCTCATCTCTCAAAAATCACCTTTGCCTTTCCTTACACTCTTTCTATCCACGTGGCCTCTGCCTATTTTTCATGCATATCCTTCCAAGCTTGTGGGTTGATAATGGCAAGGCTGTAGGTAAGTCATGAGTGGTAAAATACTTTTGTTTTTTATTTAAATTCACACTTCATTGTGTCACTAAAATTGTGTATTATCTGGAGCAGAGGTAGTCATCATATAATTTCAAGTTTGCTTTTCCTTTTGTCAACCCTACACTTCCTTGTCTGTCTGTCTGCACTTTTTAGAGGGCCAGATCTCTGGAAGCAGCCACTGTGTAATATACAGGTCCCAGTTTAGCAAAGTAGTTGACCATATGATGAACTTAAAGCATCTATTTGAGACATATGCTTATGTGCTTTGATGAGCGCTTTGCCAAGCAATTTCTCTGTCTTGCTGGGAAAAAATATAATGATAATATGCCAAGAATTTGAAATAACTGTGAGGCAGTCATTAATGAATATGCCGACTTGGAATATTTGCTTTTCCAAGTAGGCTTTCACTATGCCTTCTCTTTTCTGTGCATGGAATTTCATAGCAGGGACTGAGTTATTTAAGTGATGAGTAACTATGCAGCTTACTTATGCTAGCTAGTAATTATGTGAAAGCTGTCTTTGTTATTGCAAAGGGATAAACTGGAGAGAAAAAGAACCAAGTATGGAGCAAAAATATAGTAAGTGAGATGACTTTTCCTTTTTGATGGACATCATTCTGGTACAGCCAGTGCCAAACCTGTGTAAACAAGGAGAATCCAACTAACATTATTTAGAAGTTTGCAGTCCAAGCTGAATTAAGGTGCAGATTTCATTCCAGCAAAGATTGTTAGAATGCCAGTATTTCAATCAGAAGGGAGCCTGCGAGACTGCAGGGAAAGAGAGAAATGCAATTCTGCTACTCGCTTACCAGGGAGAAAGCAGTGAGATAAGATCCCCTTTTTTTCCCCTTGTGTGGGTTACCTCTGGGGCTAAACTGATGGGAGTAGCGTGTGAATGAGAAGCTGCAGCCTGGCTTGGGCCCTGCTCCTCTAAATTCATTTCCAGGTCGCCTCGACGATGCTGCCATGGTAACGAATGGGTCTCTAATTGCTTTCAGTCCAGACTGGCTGCTGCTTGCTACCGTCATGGGACAGGGAAGAAGCAAGAATTAATAGTGGCCACGTGAAGAATCTCGTGCCACAGCTGTTCCTGGGACCATTCCTGAGTCAGTGCAGCTCAGCCTCCACGTTTCAGTGCCCTGTGGAGGAACATGGTTATTTTTGTCCATTATTCATCTCCACTCCAATGACCGATGCTCTAAATGAATGGCATATGCAAAATGCTTATCCCAAGATTATGTTCTCTCCATGGGCAAGAAATCAATGAAGGCAAGGAGTGCAGCATCACTGAGAATATTCATTTTCCCCAGAATAACAGATTGAAATGGGAATTCCCTGGGCATGCAAACTAAGGCAAGCAAGCACAAACCTTAAATGTTGGAAAAAAAAGAAGAAAATATGTCATCATGACACAGTCTCCAAATCCTTTTACAAGAAGAATTTTCTGTGGTGGTGGTTACCTAGAGCAACACGATGTGGTGTGATAGGAGTGGTGGCAGCACTTGGTGACCAATTTATGAAAGGCAATGCAGTGAGTCTCTTGGTATTAACAAGTGCCTGCAGACCCTGAGGGAATCTGTGGGCAAAAAATAAACCACTGCATCTCTATATTCTATTACCTAGAAACCATCACTCTCTCCTAAGGGTCTTCAAATCACATTTTTGTAGAAAATGTGAGAAAATTAGGTGCAAAAGGTCTTGCAACAGAGTAACTAAGCAGCTTACAATCTCAGAAATGGTGAAAAAGATGTGCAAAGGAAGGTTAAATGTTAAAATTCAGCAAAGGTACAGGATTTAGCATTAAACTAGGAAAATGAGATTGTTTTAAAACTTTTAAAAGACAAGAATGTGAATTCTGTGAGGTCCTCTGAGGTGACATCCAACCTTCTTTTAGCAGGGCCTGTCACAATAAGACAAGAGGTAATGGTTTTATACTAAACAGGGGAGCTGCAGGGTAGATATAAGGAAGAAATTTTTTTACACTGAGAGTGGTGAAACACTGGCAGGAGTTGCCCAGGGACATGGTAGATGCCCCATCCCTGGAAAGATTCAAGGTCAGGTTTGATGGGGCTTTGAGCAACCTGATCTACTTGAAGATGACCCTGCTCACTGCAGGGACGTTGAACTAGATGACGTTTAAAGGTGTCTTCCAACCCAAATCATTCTATAAATCTATGATTCTATGATTCTGCTGCAGTTCCATCAGGGTGGAACCGTTATTATGAGCTTTCTTATAAAGAAAAACTCCTTGGGAGAAAACATCTGTTCCTGGGGTGGGAGGAATAATAAAGTCAAGAGATAAAGAAAGCCTACTAAAGGTGCTGGAAGCCTGACGTTCAAGGCCCAATTCCTCAATCCCTAAAAACCCTTTTATTATTATATGTTAAGTAACCATTAATGCAGACTGAAGACTATACTTTAAGTGTTGTCTTTGTCCATCCTTTGATTTGATCAGTGGTGTGTTCTCAACAATTCCTATACAGCCTCTGCTTTATCATTTTCAGGGCCAAGGAGAATATTTTCACCCTCCTGTTAGAAATTGGACTGCAGGAAGAGTAGAGAATGGTTTTCCTCCCCTGGAGACTGATAGTGGTTTGGTGCAATGTTTCAGTGCAAGTATTTTTCTGTGTCTCAAGACTCTTGGTTTTGCTTATTTAACTAATTGCCCTGTACCATGATTTGGATCAGGAATTTGTACCATGGATCAGGAATTTTCTCTAGCCTCAGATCAGCAATGACTGGGTGGAGAAGAGTTGCCTTCCTTCCTCTATATTATGAGGAACGGTTCACTTTGTAGGGCTGGCTTGGTTTTCATGTAGCAGACCCTGTTTTTGGAGGGACGTGGCATATTGATCAGGCCATTCACTTCTCCAGCTGCCTCCCTTTGGCCATTGTAGTGGCAGCTTTTGATCTACCGCTAGGAGTGAAGCTTGTTAGAAGCATCTGTGGCTTGCAGTGTGGGAGCACGCAGTGTGTGTGATGGATGGGCCTATAGGCTCTGAGGGTGATTACAGTGATGCAAGAGCTGTCACGCAGGGCTGAGCTCAGTAACTGGCTGCGTGGCTTATCCGTTCGCAGGCTACAAGAGAAACTTGGGCTACTCCCACTTATTCCTGCACTCCTTGTTATCTTCTGCTCTCCCAGGAAGACAGCAGCCTTGCACAACCTCTGCAGTAGAGTGCTCACATGGAAAACCTGAGCAAACAAAAAGATTTCCTAGGAAAGAGATATCTCTGGAAGATTTCTGTAAGAGAAAGATGAAGGTAAAGCCCTGGAGTCATGCCTTTACTGAAAAACAATCTGAACCGCTGATATTGACTGTGTAAATCTACTTGAATGAGAGAACAGTGAAGCATCTTTACTTTTCTCTTTTTCATAACAGAACACTTAGGCATGAAAACCCATAATTTCCAAGTGAGTCACTGGAAAAGAGTAGATTTCAAAGGAACCACCATGAAGTTTGCAGCAGGTGAAAACAGCCAAAAAGTGAGATAAGGGTGAGGCATTTCATGTTCATAACCAGTCAGCAGCTTCAGTCCAGTCGGCTCATGCACACATTGTGTTCATGTGGAGACTGTGAAATATGGTGGGGTTTTATGGAATGAAAAACCGGGAGCCTTTAGATCTACACATGGACTCTCAAGTCTCTCAGCTTAACACTTAATCTTGCCTTCAAAGATATTTCTTCTTAAAAGCATATGGTTATTAACTGGCTTTGTCAAAACATACATTGCTAGTCTGCACAAATATAAGGAAAAATACATTGCATTTTTTGCAGTTTGGGTCACTAACTGAATATGAAGAATTATAACAGATTCTTCATCCTCGTATTTTTGCATCAGAATTGTGTATTTCCTTAAAATACATTATTCCAATGTAATTATTCCAATAAAGATTTATACAACAATCTATCTAGATAAAGCCCTTTGGTATGTGTTAGCCTGCAGCTCAAACTTGGTAGCTTTACCCTGATTTTTGAATCCCATAGTCTGTCTGGCAGGATGAGATTCTTCAGCATGCTTTGAATTGTCAAGTTGTATAAGACAAGATCCAAGTCTCACTGAAATCAACATGAGCAATTTCAATAACTTCAGTCTCCTAGGGAAGAGGTCCTTGAATCACATGTTGCTATTTCATCTTCTGTCTTTATAAAGGCATGATCAGTATCCAGGAATCTTACTCAGCCTAGTGGTGGCACGAGTCAAGTGAGTGCCTTGACAAAGCCTCAGTGCCTACCTGTCAACGGGAGCAAAGGGTCTGCAAAGTGCTGCAAAGCCCTCTCATGAAAGCCTTTGTTAACAGCCTCAACCACCTCTTGATTGCTATTGAAAGTTGAAATGTAACCTTATGATTGTAAAGCTGATTGCTGGGGTTTTTTTGGAAAATTTCACATAAGCAGAGTTAAAGCAGCCCTTTGACATCTCCAAACCAGAACCTAATCACCATGAGATGAGACAACTGCACCAATAATTCATCTTAGTCACCAAAAAGGGCAGCCTGGCTCTTCTGTTCTTCTCCCTTGCTCCTGACATCTGAGGCACTGACTGTGATCCTGCAAGGGGCCAATTCATCTTGTTAACCCACCTTAAAAAATTCACTGGTTTTTGCTGGATTAGTCCTCTACTAGTTGGCTGAATTAGCTCCTGGAAGCTTTGTACAAATGCTCACAAGAAAGAGATGGGACTATGTGGTTACGTGCATGAACTTGTGGGGCATATCAGTTTATTGTCAGGGATGTGAGAAAGGACTTGTGCTTGAAGCTTCCCCTTTTCCAGCAGTATCAGTTGTTCGTCTGATACAAGTTGATACCTCTCCCCACAAACTTCTCTGCTTTATCCTTAGACCATCACAGCTCCAATATTACTACTCAGTAATGCATACACTGATCCTTTTAATCATTAAAGGAAACCCCCAGGAGTCATCCTGAACTGAATAACCCCTGTGAAGACCTTTGCAAAGGCTAGTTATTACGTGGAGTGGACAATAAAGGGAAATGAGGTTTACGTTTGCTTATCCAAAAGGCCAGGGAGAGTTCATAGATTATTCTTCGCACAGATAAGCTAGACCTAATGTAAACACTCCTCACTGGAAAGTATCTGCTGTTTGTTTTCCTAACTTTAACCATGTGGGTAGCAAAAGCAGAATAAATGAAATAAAGGAAAGGTATTTTAATAATAAGAAACCCACTGTCTTTGAAAACTCATGTTACTGGTCCCTGAAAAAAATGATATTTTTAACTCACTGCATGAAACACATGCTGATGTGGCTAAGAAGCTTTCTTTTAAGTGAGAACTGGTAAGATTTCAAGCCTATCCCATCAGATGTTCATCATTACATTGAAGCAGAGCATTCTGCTCATTTTAGTTAAACCACTGCTTCTATTACCCTTTTACTTGAGTAATACTGATGTTATAGCAGGTTTTCAATGAAGTTAATGGATATTTGTTCAAGGAAGGGCTGGGGGATTGGAGGGGAAGGTTATAATGGTTTCCAATTCTGCTATAGAAAAGTTCAAACAGAATTCTCAGTGAATATAAATTAGCATCTCATGGCTCTTAAAGATATCACCCACTAGCCATCTGTATCTTTAGGTTCATGAATATTGGAGAAAAAAACCCCAACAACAAAACACCTATTCTCCCTGCCAAAACTATTTTACAGATTATTTCAAACCAACCTGTGATTAATTTGTTTTCTCTGTCTTTTTACAATGTGACTAAACTTAACAATTTATATCACCAAAGTCTCAGCTCTCCATAGTAAGTTGTCCTTAACCATGCCTGGGTATTTCAGAGAAAACAAAAGTGTCATTTTTGCAATGAATCTTCTTTGATAAAACTTTCCACTTTACAAGAGTAAAGTGTTGATATTTTTTTTTCTTTTTTACATAGAAAATAATGCTGTATGCTGTTTAGAAGAGTTGGAGAAGTAGAGCTGGGTGAGGGAAAGGAGGACTGGCCCCAGAATGAAAACAGAAGACCTGGCTGTTAGAGCTGGTTGGATGCCATGATGCAGTGATGTTTGTGATAGCTGCCGTTTCTATGGCAACGTGACAGCATGATTTACTGCAATAATAGAGAAAGCAAATGCGAAACTTTTATTTAACTTCAATGCCATGAGCTATTTGTTGATATTAGGGGAAGGGCTGGGAGAAGTTCTTTGGCTTCCAGTTAAGCACATTACTGATGTGTCTTAAGTATAAAGAGAAGTCAATAAAGGGGCTCATGGTGTTCAAATCTTCCTTCTCTGCTCTCAGAGCTTGCACACAGATGCAGACATGGCGCTCAACTTCCCCGCCATGCAAAGCACAGGAGATTTCTCTGTGTGGACTGCAACCATCCGTCATCCAGCTCAGGAGAGCGACACAACCAGAGTCACCCCAGAGACACTGGGTAGGGTTCTGTGCTTGGGCTGGGTCTCTGGCCAATGCCTACAGCTTGAAGGTTACATGAGTTGCTGGTCAAGGGTGGCTGGAGATGTTTATTTCTGGAATACTCAGCAGGGAAGGGTATGGATATGGTGTTGGCAGAGCTGAAGAAGTGGGCTTATTGGAGTCTGGGATGGTTGCAGGGTGTTTGTCTTGGGCTGGGAGAAGGGCTGGTGTTTCGGATTGGAAGGGTAGAGATTCACCTTTTTAGTGGGGTTCCCCAAGGCTTAGAGGACAAAGATGGAGGTTGTGTTGGTAAACAAAAACTGCTTCTGGCCGTTGTGGTTGAGATCTGATTCTCTGTACTGGGTTAGTGGGAAGCTTTGAGACAAATGGGCAAAAAAGTATGTTTGCTAGCTGTTCTTCAAAGATCCAAAAGGAAAAAATAGAGGCCAGCAGGCAGCTGTTCCAGTGTAACGAAGACTGGATTTAATACAGGGAGAAAAGGGTGGGATCAGGAACACTGTGGGGCTTCACATTTAACTTTATTGTTGAACCATGACACACCACAGCACTGAAATGAAGGCTGGTGTCAGACATGAAAATCATATTTTATTTAATTGGGGGGTAGATGTCTGGTTAACATTAGGTGATTAGATACCAGAGCTGGCTGGCTTGACCCTATTATCACTGCTGCATTTCATTGGAATTCTCCTTTTCTGTCTACCCCTTGCTGATGTGCCAAGCCACCAGGTTTCCAACAGCACATCCTCACCTAAAGCTTTCACCTTACTTTTTTTGTGATGCTCTCCCATCTGAGAAAGTCAGATAATCCTGAGCCCTCTTGCCATGGCCATGGCTGGTTTAGGAATGTCTGAGGCAGCGACAGCCTTTACTCCTTCCATGTCATACGTTCCTCTCTTGCTGTTTGCTGCTGAGCACTCTCAAGAAGTTATTGACTAGATAAACTCCCCATATACTTCACTAGGACTATATTAAGCACAGCCTGACACCAACTAGCACTGAATGGCTTGGGTCCCTGCCATCAGGCTACTTGATCTTCCTGAACAGGGTGGTTCTGTGCCAGTATCCTGGTCCTTGCCCATCCTAGAACTAACTCCTGAACTCTGCCATGCATCCCCACAGGTTCAAATGGAGGTACTGCTGCTCTGAAGCAGTGTTAGCAAGATCCAAAACAGCCTTTATTGTCCCTTGTGAAATATATCCGATGTCATAAAATGTGTTTTTTCTGTGTAAATAACATGATATTTTTAAAATGACAGTAATCTTTGGGGATAAATATAGGGAAGAACTTACCCGTTTACCTTCCTTATACCTTGCAATTATAGAAGGGTGTTTGTTTATTCTTTATTTAATCTGCACCAGTTCTTATTCCATAAGACCCTTTTGTGGTGTGTGCTGCTGGAGTGCATTTGTAAAACAAAATTTGCAAAGAGGACACAGATGTTGCTCTGCATTCTCTTTTTAGCCATACAAATTATAAACAATGTCTCTTTATATTAAGATACACTTTTCTGTCTCATATTGGTTTTAGAGCTGATTCTTTCAGTATGGTTTCTGTTTTGAGCAGCCTGTTCTTGTTTAACTATCCCCACTACTGTGTTTCATGTGAAAATAATGTTGCTTTCACATTCAGTGCACATATCTCAAATCCATATGTGTATTCCTGACCCGATACAAGGACAGAAAAATTAATAACAACGTAGAGAGCCACAAAAAAACCCAGTATATTTCTCACTAAAGTCTATACTGACAGAATCAAGTGTACTTTGGCTTGTGTATGACAAGGTAACAGGCTGCAGCACCCAGAGCAGAGGTGTCTTCACCATTGCTGCTTTATCCGAGCATGTTAACAGAGAGTCCAAGAGCTGATGATGGTGGAGGCTGAGTTGTTTCACTAGGACTTCATTGCAAATAACTCTTTCCTACTGGAATAAACGGCACTCAAGAATGCTAATGTAGTTTTCCTAACAGAGAAATTTAAAACTTTTTTTCTGGCCAAGATCAAAAGAAATTATCTATACTTTTAGTATTGATTTAACCCTTATGTGAAGATATTCTGACTTGTGTCAAACTTTGATTTGGTTGACTGTGGTTGATCTACTGATAATAAGATGTATATAGCTATATGCTTTTTTTTTTCTTTCCCTCCCCCCCATCCCTGAAATCAATAACTAGGTCATGTTGTTTTTAATTCGATACACGCTCCCACTAAATATATATTTTAAGATGAACTGTGTTAAGGTCACTACTCTCAGCTTCTGAGTAGACAGCAACAGATAACACCACCACAACAGTGTGTGTGCACGGGGGGGAAGGGGTGTTATAATTCCCCAAAACTGGAAGAAGTTCATCATGAAACTGTGAACAGCTGTTGTTAAGACTCATTCTGAAGCAGAAGAATGCACCTCCTGATGTTTCTGTTCATTTGAGACATTTCTGTGCCACATGGAGTCCATCATGCTGAATGCTTTCCCTATGGGCTGGGTAGCTAATAAGACAGAGAAGCTTTATGTTGAACAGTGAGATGTCTTGAGTCAGCATGTCATATGCAATAAAAAACTATGAACTTGAGTGGTGAAAATTAATTTAGGATACTAGAGATTTGCTGATAAAAATTTTCTCAAGCAGTGAACATCTTACGAAAAAATGAAATCGTCCTGCTTGATCATTTTTGTTGTTTTAATTTTGGGAATTGGATATTACTTGGGGCTTTGACACATTCTACGGTAGGACTTGAACTGGATTTTTAAGATTTTTTTGGGGATTAAATTGCAATTTGGTTTGGTTTTGGTTTGGTTTTTTTATGGGGCTTTTGGATTTATGTTGAAATTAGAATAGAGAATGTTGCTGTAACTGCTGGAGTCATCTGGAGCTTTATTAAAGTAGAAACTTGCAGGAGACGGGGCATCAGTCTGTAACAGATCTTAGAACTGGGAGTCCAGATTTGCATTTGGACAACTGAAGAGATTCTGAGGTACAGAATACTTTTGTTGATGGATTTATCTGTATCAACTCATTACTTAACTTCAGTGTTGAAGCTAATGCAACCAAAAAATCATCAACTATGGATCATTTTGGAGAAAGTTTTAATTTTACTTTTCCACTTGTAAGTAGCCTCTCTGGGTTGTAAAGTTTCAGAAAACACACTTTAAAGAAGATCATAACCTGAGAGTACTTTCTACTTCATTACTCAAAGTATGAGACTGTTTTCCTTGCTCGCCCTTCCATTTCTCTCTAAATTTGGCAAGATGAAGTAGTTGCCGACCTGAAGCATCCATTTTGCAACCAACAGCTGCCTCTCTCTAGTCCAGCTGGCAAGCACCTTCACCTCTGCTTTTCCCTTTTTATTTTTTTTTACTGCTGACATGTTTTCTCTCGTTCCATCTCCTGAAAACAATTAGACAGCCGTCAAATGGCAGTCCTTTCAGACTGTGTTGGTGCTGAACTCTGGTGAAGGGTCAAACCATTTTCAATCAATCATCCTCTTTCACATGGAGCCTGCCTTTAAAGCAGCCCTCAAAACATAATCCAAACACAGGGAAGAAATTTGCAGCTGGTTTATATGAAGGAGCATTCATTAAGTGTGTGTGAGATCGTTTATATAGCTCTCTTTATGAGTAGAGAACAGCAGCTGGAAGAGGTCCAGTCGGTGCCTTGCGCATCTTGTCATGACTTAGTCAAGCCCATGCCCTTCATCTTCATCCTTTCCCTCCTTTAATTTTGTTTCATTTCAAAATGTCAGCCCTATGTTCTTCTTGCTGCTTGCTGTCCTGCAGTCCCTTCACTTTATCTGTCAACCTCAGGATGAGATGCACTGTGCCTCAGAAGTGCCTATTTCTCTACATCAGCTCTTGAAGAAGCTGAAATGACTGGTTCCTGTGCAAACATCTCTCCTGCAGCCATCTAGAGACAGGAGAGAGGAGGCACCAGCAAGGGTGCATGGGGGGGGTGCCTCTGAAAGCAAGGGATTCATAGAAAAGGGTACTGAAAGAAGTGGAGCAGAAGAATGCTTGCAAACATTTCATCACAGTATAGCATGAGATACTACTCTCCTTCGTTGTGACCAGGCATTTGTCCCTTGTTTAGAGCAGTTTATCAAAGAACCAGCAACTGAGATTTTTTTCATTTCCCTGCTCAGCCCAGTACCACAGCCAGTCTTTTTTTGCCCCTTATATTTTTTAGCACTTGGAGTTAACCACTAAAAGGTACATAGGTGGTTAAGATAAAAATGTGGGACCTGAAAAACATGTTCAGTGTCTGACTCTGTGCAGATTCCCTTCATGACTTTTTTCAGGAGGCAAGTTTAAAGGTCCTTATGACTTTTTTAGTGTTTTATTTAAGCAACTGGAATAAAACCTATAGCCCTACTGAGGCTTCATCATAGACTTGATAGGATACAGATAGGATTTCACTTTCTGTGTATCTAAACCACAGCTGATCATCTGGGAAATAGGGGACCTTTCCTTTCCTTTCTATTTTGTCTCTTCAGATCCTCAACTGTTCAAGGAATATGTTATAAATTAATATAACAAAAGCCTGTGCTCAGCTCAGACCACAGTGCAGCAGATTATTATTAGTACTACTTCTGACAGCCTGGCAAAGAGAATCCTTAATACTTAATATAATGAAGAGGTGAGAACAGGTAGGTATTTTGACTTCATGGTTGCTTTGCATATCCAAGCTAAAATTTTTAAAAAGTATAGAAGAACTGTTCCCTAAATACTTATTTTGTTTATCAAGCATATTGGAAGGATAAAAGCAAAATTTGCTCTGCATGTGTGGGCATAAAGGCATGCACATACACACATGGACACGCGTGCCTTGGGAGTTGCTTGCAATACCATAATGAAGCAACCTCCTGGAGCTGAGCTCTAGGTCCTCAGGGGAAATACTGACTCTGCTCTTTCCAATTTGCTGAGAAGAAACGTTTCATTTTTTAGTCTGACTCAGTGAAAAGGCTGATAGCAGCCTTACTGAAAAGCCTGCCTTTTGAATAAACACTGACTCGCTTATCCAAAAAGGCAGTAAAATCACCTTTGGTTTGATGGATTCAGCTGCAGCATTGAGTAATGAGTTGAAAAATAACATTGCACAAACCTGTCAAGGCACCTTTGCATGATCAGACTCAGCATTACATGAGCTGACAGCAGCCCATGGTGGGAAGTTACCTACTGACAAACTTCTTCAAACCAAGTCAGCTCCTGGCTTGTATAATACAAGTCACAATTGTTTCCCTGAGTCCTCTCAGAGAATGGCTTATCTGTAAAGCATCAGAAGCACTTCTGGAGCCTTTTCAGCTTTGATCTCCACAGACTATGACAACCGTGACCTTGGCTAGATGGGAGCTGTGGCCTAGAAAGGACAAGAGGTGCCCGGCAGAGCCCTTCCATCCTAGCCAGGAGATGCTGTTTTGAGGGTGCTGCCTGGGGTGTTGTGGAGGGTGCTCAGCCCCCCACTGCCACAACAGCCTCTTTGGGCTGAGGCCGCTCTAATGACACCAGGAGCACAGTGGTGATGCTTCAAGCAACACTTGACACTTATTTTTGGCTTGCCTATTTTCTCCAGGGTGGCAAATGGCCACCTCTGCTGCAAAAAATGGCAAGCCCAGAGGTTGGAACAGCATTTGAAAGATCCCCTTCAGACCATGGTTTTTTATTGTCATTTAGACAATTATTCTACCACCCAATGACCTCTCCTCACCCAGAAAGGGGTATTGGGAAAAAACAAGGAAATCAGAGAGTTGAAATATAAACAGTTTTAATCAAATAAGACTAAATAATTAGCATTAATAATACCAAAGAACCAATATTGATCCCAATACCAATATAAAATATATAGGGATTATACTCAGCCCATTCTCTCACAAGAAGCTGCACTCCCAGAGGGGTCAGCAAATGGGACACAGCCAGCTGTGGAGCTTTGGGAGGAAGGGAAGGGCTCAGGGGTCTGGCACCAGGACAAGGAGTTCTTGGGATTGCAGCCATCACAGAAGAGAGAGAACTTCTCAGCAAACTTTCTAATTTACGTTGGATGGGATGTTCATGGTACAAAATAACCTTGTGG
>BJBW01005397.1:165904-216673 GCA_004320125.1 Scolopax mira | reverse complement strand
CAATAACACAGACAGAGGAGTATACAACCGCGATCACGATCCCGCCGCTCGCCGAAGCACCCGGAGCGCACCCGACCGCAAACAATCTATGCTCTTAAGCTGCTCTTAATCTATGCTCTTAAGCTTTCCCGACAAGCTTCAGAAAAATCGTATTTGGGAACACAGAAAAAAAAAAATTATTTCATTTTATTCACGTGATAAATTAGCAGAAAAATGAATAATTCCATCTGCATCGGTAAATTCTTCCCGTAACTTGTTTCAACATAGCAAAACGTTTTTAATGCATAACTGCCTGATGATGAACTAGTGATAACTACTCCCCAGCTACAGGTTAATAGACATCTTCACAGCTACTCGCCTGTATTTTTGCCTATATCTCGACTCCCAGTTTTCTCATTACAGTACCATGCTAAATTGTCAAAAACCTTACAAAGGTGAATGTGTAATATCTACTGCTTTCTTCTCTCCACAGTTCAACATTATCTGCGTTTTTTCTGATAAATTCATGCTGATTTTTACTCTTGTTCTTGGATTCTTTCAGAGACTTGCAAGTGTTTTTTCTCCAAACATTTTCAGAACTTTTAGGTTTAAAATGCGTAGTTTTCCATTACAAAAAATTAAAAATTGTCACCAGATTCCCCCTTCAATTCTTCCTATATATTATTTACTTTCTGTGAGTTCTAGAAGTTATTTCAATAGTTCTGGGATTCTATTCAATAAGGAAGACATTTACTTTGAAAGAATAAAAATTATACTAATGTCTCAAAAAAGCAGCAAATTTAGAGTTATTCATGTGGGAGCCAGCTGAAAATAAGTGTGAGCTGTTGGAGATTTTTTCTTGTCCAGTTTTTTTGTTTGTTTGTTTGTTTTTAAACTTTAAGCAATAGCTAGTTCTGATATTTTCCTAACAAAATTTCCTACAAAACCTGCAGTAAAACATAAAGCAAGAAACTAATTGATCAAGAACTGCTATTGAATGTTACAAGAGCTTCCAGAATTCAAAGCAGGAGTATGCATAGGCTAACCTACTAGTCATTACCTCTCTGGTAATGAGATAAGTTATAGTCATGTACAGTAGTCATGCTACAGTGGGAGAAATAAATTATTTGATTTTTTATTATGTTTTTATATTAACCATGAAATAACATGACAGAAGAGATAAAGTAACATAACATATTAGCATGAATTCATCACATCTCCTTTCTAATACCCAGAGATAATTTCTTTAAAAAATTGAGTTTAAATTGTATGTAAACTGAATTGCTTGAACTAAATCATCAAAGATGGGGTTACAGATGTTACAAATCAGTTTTGAAAGTTTAATGTCCTTCAGTACTGTCAATCAGGAATGATGACAGATCAAAAAAAACAACAACAATAATTTTTCTCTAGTATATTTTGTACTGAATGCACTTTCATGGATGTTAAATAGCTCCTTAAATAGGATAGATAGACAAAATCTGTTGTTCCGTTTTCAAAAGCAGTTTAATGATCATTTATACTTCCAGCATCTCCCATCACTTTTAAACAATGTACATTTAACAAAGACCAGGGTAACGTGTATGGCTAATATGTATGGATATGTATGTATACTTATACATATGTGAATTATACATATATATATGTATAATGTAAATGTATAAGGCACACATTTTTTTGTTACATAATTTTAAAAAGTTTAGTAAGAACTCAGAAAAAATCCCTATTTTGCAGTTTTCACTTTCAAATATCAATAGATAAAGCCATTCATTACAGGCTAGTTTTAGTAAAATGTTTGTTGGTTTCCTCTATAGAGTTCACTTAATTACGCTACTTTTACCAGGCAAAAAGATTTATAAAGATATTAATGCAAAAGGCTGCTTAGTTATGATCTATGGTGGGATCAGTCTTCTCATCCCAATGAGGCATCCTCTCTCTTTTCTACCTCTTCAAAGCTAATTTCCTAATTTACTCACAGATATCCCATCACAAAAAGTATTAAAACTGTTTTCTCCCTTGTGTATTTTATACAAAAAAAGAAAGTAGCTTTCTCTGATGTGAATCACAGAGTTTTTTACTGTCTCCCCATTTACATTTTTAAGCTACTTAGGTCCTGATTTAACTCTTTTTTTTTGTGTATGTTGTTAATGATGAACATGCTGTGGGAGCTTTAGACATGTTAGTAGTAGCACAGACCAATTGTTCTGATATGCATGACTAGTTAATCAGAAAAAATTAGTCATAATGACTGTAGACCTGATCTTGAAATCTCTAATCAGTCAAAACACCCATTATCATCCATATGACTGTTTAAGTGAATAACATCTGAATAGGGATATTAGGAGCTAACCTACTGTTTTCATTTGAACTGCATTTTCATATAGATGATAATGATTACTGAGTTTTTCCTTTAACTCAGCTATTTAAAAGAGGACACAGTTACAGGAAGACTTTCAACAGATGCAAAATTACATAAAGCTAATGTTGTTTCAGATTCCATTATATTTACATTTAGACTAGTTGTGATTTCTAAAATGTAGACTGACTGTCAGAGGCCTTTTGGACCATTTTGGCAATTTGCACACACATAATGAAAAATACGTAGTTAGACAGGAAAAAAAATTTATTTTTCCAACTGTCTTAACTTTAAGTACTGTGCTTGATTCAAAACAGTAGGAGGAAAAATATCTGCAGTGTAAGGCCAGTAGTCTCAAAGTAGTGAAAATTTCCACATAAATACAAATTAGAAAAAAGTGTGGAAGATGGACTTCTTTATCTAAAAAGAGGGAGATGACTTAAACGATTCCATTCACTTTCCAAAATTACAACTAGTGTGTTCTGGCTCTAATCTTTTATTGTTTAGCTGCCTGTCTTTACCTGTAAAGATTTTACAGAGCACATAGCTTTCCTCCCCAAAGACATACATGCAGATGCCCAAATTTATAAAACATTTCTACCTGTTGATGATGCTACTTATTCTTTATGCTGCCTATCTAATTTAGACCATGAGAACTGCATTTATTTGACAGATACATTCATCTAACCTGGTTGTGCTATATTCTAGTCAGAAAAATGAGCACTTTTATGGTTTCAATCATTTCATCCTAAAGTAGATATGAAAAAATATAAATATGTTAGATAAATTGTACCTAAAAGGGTCTGTTTCTGTCTGTGGTGGGGATTTAGGACTACTAGGTCTGGTAGAGATACCTACAGCGCAAACATCTAAAATTAGGTGAGAAGAATCCCATTTGGTGCTGCTGTACACAAGAACACATGACAAACAGCTGTGGTGTTTTGTGGTATGGGTAACAATATTAAATAGACTAAATCATAAAAAAACAATTCCTTTTCTTGAGCCTCAAATATTTGCAGAATGTCTCTGGATCTCAGGTAACTATAGTTCATGGAAAAACAGCTATTTAGAAAAAAGAAACGGACTTGTCACTGTAACAAGGACTACAAATGAAAGTAAAAATATATTCAGAACAGTTGTAATTTGGCTGAAAAGGATGTAATGCCTGTGTAGGAGGTGAAATAACCAAAGCACCTGACAAGGACAACAGGGGGAAATTTACCTTTTTAACTCCTTCTTTCCCAGTGAAAAATTATTCTGTGCTAAAAACCCAGGAGGCTTTTATTAATTAAAAAAATGGGAAAAAATAGTATTTTATCTATTTTAAATTTCTGGAATTTGGAATGAGGACAGGAAAAAGATTATTAGGCTTTCTCTTTCGATCTTTATAATGAACAAACCTTCAGCTTCCCATTTCAGAGCCCCAGCAACATTTACATACACCTTCTTTCATACTTCATCAAAGTTCTTCCTTTACTATCTTGTTAGCTAACTTCTGTAATTTCCTTTCCACCTTCTCATTTCCTTTCATGACTTCTACATAAGCTTCACCTTTTTCTTAAATTTCATTATATACTCTCCTTCAGTTTGCTCTCGGATGTTCAGACAAAGGAGCAAACTTCAGTACTTGCATCTTGCATGGTTTGTACTAACACGAAGTAGTGAAAGCAGCAAAAAGAGAAAAAAACAATTGTGATGATTCTGTGATGGGGGGGGAAAAAGCCACCAGAAAAAGACAAATTTGTGGGACTGCTGAAAGCTTGGCAAATGATATGAGGGAGATAAAAAGTGATACCTTGTACATCGCGTGTACCTTGAACACATCAAAGTGTTCAAGACTAAAGGTATGGGAAGATCTACCTGTAAATGTATTCTTTGTGCATGGGGAAACCACCATGCACCAACCATGATATTCCCCGCAAACCTGAGCTGCTTTTTGGACTGACCATGACCTGCATTGATCACAACTAGGTGGCAAATGGCCTACCTGCAGTTGCAGACAGGGACTTCTGGGTTTAAGCCTAAGCACATAAGGGGAAGTGAAGCTGCTCCAGAAAACTAAGTATGGATGGCACGTTTCCTACAGAGTAGGATTCAATACGAGCAGCAGATTCAGTTGAACACAGCTTCAGCAAATAAAGTGAGAAATGTTTATGAATTAAAATCCAGTTCTACTGATCATCTCCAGCACAGCTTTGTTTTCTCCTTTATGTCTAAGTGGAAAGTGAGAAAGTGCACGCTTGTTTGAGATTTCTGTATGGTCAGTGGCACACTTCGAGAAATAGCCATGGCTGGACAGCTGCACACCCAGAAATCTTGAGCATTAAAGTGCCAGGGTGGACACAGCAGGGGAAGGACAGGGCAGCCAATGTCACCAATGGTGGCCAGGGTATGGCCCACAGGGGCTCAGCCCCACCGCACCCGAGCAAGGTCTGCAGGGCAGCAATAGTCACACACAGATTAGTGGTCACCAAGCAAGTCCATAAGGACGAGGCTGGCCTCAGGGCAGGCCAAGAAGTCAAATCAGCAAATCAAAGTCAGGATCAAGAAAAGTAACATCTAGATACAGCATACTTAAGAACATAGCCTAGGCATGGAACAAAGGTAAGGACCTGAATTTAAATGCAGCTTCCAGGCCACGTGGTCCCCTGAGGATGGGTGAGGTGGAGACTTCTGACAAGACTTCCTGCAGCTCTTTATCACACAGCTCTTTTCACAGAAGTCTAATCCAAGGTTACACAAATGCCCCATTTCACAGCTGGCCTTTGACATAACCAGTTAAACACCCAAGGAGGGATGGAAGTTGAAGAAGAAGTTGCAGAGCCAGTTGGTGCCACCACACCAAGCATGCGATGTCATGTCCAAAAATAAACAAAGTACTGGCATCATGGAAAGGACAAAATGTTATGAAATCATCTTAATTGAGAATGAACAACAGAACTTAGGAAAAGAATGTAAAGAAATTATATTTACATTTATAGAATAGATGCCTGCATTTGCAAATTGAAGATGAGATTTTATCAGCTTATTTATAATTACAAATATATGACATTTCACAAAGGAACATCTGCTTAGATCATGCACAATTTAGGCAACCACCTTTTTGATAGTACAGAATGTAAAATTCAAAATTTGCTTTCTTGATTAGTTTTAAATTTTATTCCTAGTGCTAGTGTGCAATCACAGTATCTAATTAGATGTTTCTTTTAATTGAAAGTTCAAATAACAGCATGCTCTCAGCCAAAATAACGGCTATTGCTAATGAGTTACTTCTTTGTATTAGATTTCTACTTCCAGTGTCCAAAAAAGCCCAGTTCTACTTAACTAATGTTGTCCAGATATAGGCAAGCTAACACATTGTAATTATCAGTAACTATAAGAGGCTGGAAATAAGCAGCAAAAGCAGAATTGCTGTTAGCTTTGTTATAGAGTTACTGTATTACAAAACATTCTGAAAAAGTTAATTTTTCAGAGAACCTAAGGAATAAATAGTGAGGTAGCAAAGTTTATGAAAGATAATTAAGTTATTCAAGATACAAGGAGATTTTTAAAACATTCTTAGCAGATTTTTAATAGACGTTACACTGTTACTGAATAAAAAGGAAAATGGCCTTTGTGGCCAAAACTCAGGAAACAAAGGTCAGGAGTAAATGATAGTTTTCTTTGTCTGTGCAGTCCCTAAAGGAAAGTGTGCTAGGATGTGAGTATCCATCATCAAAAAAGAGAAATGAGCAGTGAAATGGCAAAGTTTGCTGGTGATACGATTTTATTCAGGGTAGTAAAAGTGAAGGCCAACTGGAAAAAAAAACATTGAAGAATGCAGGATGCTGAGTGACCAATAATAAACTGAAAAATGGATTTCATTGTAGATAAATGTAAGGTAAAGTATATCGGAAAAATAATTTTATGCAAACAGTGATGGTCTTGACTAGTTATTACCACACAAAAACATTGGGGTTATAATAGATAGTTCTATGTAAATGTCAGCTCAATGTTCAGTAGCAATCAAAAAAGTAAATTGAATGCTAGGAATTAATAAGACAGGAATAGAGAAAGAAAACCCCAGAAAGCAGTGCTGTACAAATGCTGTAAAAATCCATGATGTGCTCCATTTTCAACAGCATGTGCAATTAGAATTGTGCCCTTTCCACCGCAGAGCAGGATATGGTAGAACTAAAAACATACAAAAAAGAGGGAACAGAAAATCAGTAGTATCCATGCCACAATCAGTTAAATAGACTATGGCTTTTTGGCCCAAAGGAAGTGACAGTTAAATGGGAATACCATAGAAGTCTACAAAATCCTAAGAGCTATAGAGAAAGTGACTAAGAATGGGACGGCACCCTGGAAAATATCATTACCAGACAGATTCACTCTTATAAAACCTAATGTGGCAAAATCTATGGACTGCCAATAGGATTCTACACTAAATGAATCTTTGACCTGAGCTAGGGTAGCCACTGTCATATTTCAGGTGAGAAAAATATTGAAATAATCTGTTATTACATTTCACTGTGCTGCTCTATCCCTTCAGAGAGGCTGTACCTTACTTGCAGTGGTCCAACCTATTTTGACCTCCAAGGTTCTATGGGAAAGACGTGGGTCAGTCCTGCTTTGGTGCAACCCAGACCATGCCCTCTGCTTGGAGGTTTTCTGTGTTCCTGCCCATGAAATAAGCTGAAAGATACAGTATATAGTATAGTATATAGTATAGATATTTATTCCCTTGATTTCATCCACACAGATCCACAAACATAGTGAAGATATTTAGCTCTGTTGTAGCAGATGTTTTAGTAGTTAAATGACAATAGGCCTGTGTACAATTCTTAAAAGTTTAAGATATGAGATTATAAATCTTTATGTATTTTCTTTGAATTTCCTTGCCTGTTTTTCAATTTCAAGTTATCATCACCTTAAGCTTTAAAAACTGTGTTCTACACTTCACCTTAATTTTTTGAAGAATGTTTTTTCCACAGTAATATTTTTTAGAGTATTAAGTGTCTCCACGTTGACTACAAAATGATTATGACTTGTAAGCCAATGTTTAAAATGTGCTCTTCATATTCTGTTCTTTAGTTAACGTTTTCAGTCTTTTTACTAGTTCTGATCCCTTGAGCATTCAGAAGAGTAAGACCTATCTGGCTATTTTTAATTTTTTGCTTATTTTACTGTTACAAAGATTACCTTTATAAATAAATGTTACTGTGAATTTTTTGCTATCCAGAGACATTTTAAAAAAGATTCCACCTGATCTATTGAAATATATACCAAATAACCTGGTAGTAATGGCCAATTGCTGAGCATACAGAACATCAGTAATTTTGCAACAGCTTAGTATTCCACATGCACCTTCACAGGTTCAAAAGTGTTACTGAAAAAATTTAATATCCTTTAGAAACAGTTAGAAAAGACGGGATTTCTTGGGGAAGGGGAGGGAAGGGAACTTGTTTAAGTTTCATACATTTATACAAATTGATGATTCCACTGCCCTATGTCTATTCTCAGCAGAAATGAGAAAAACTTGGGAAAAACTGCTATCTCTGGGAAGACTTGAGAAGTCCATGTCTTGTCCACAGTTGCACAACAGACCCCACACAGGTAGGAAAACATTAATGGTGCTCTACCTAGGAGTCAGCTGGTATAGACTGTTGGCAGATAAGGTCTGTGACAGTTAAACAACAATATTCACATGCTGTACTAAATTTTCCATCACTGTAGATTCCTTTTCTGTATTGTAATAAGTTAATCCAACTGAACATTCAGCTTTGACTCATTTTCTACAACTTTTTGAATGCAAACAATAACAGTAGGGAAATGGGAGCAGCAGGAGAAAGAGAAAAGGAAGTCACAGAACTGAGCACTAGTGGGAAACGACACAGCATAGGTAAATAATGGCAATGAAAATCTTTTTAAAATAAGTATATTAATTGAAAATAATTAAAATATTCTAGTCACACACATGAAGAGATACTGCCAGAAAAATTAGAGGGCAGAAGATGTCATAGGTGGATATGGATCTAGGAAACATTTTGTTACAGTAACAGTAGCAGAAGTAAAACAAACATAGGTAGTCACTAGTCAAAACAACTCTTTCCATAACATAGGAAAAGAACCAGACAGCAGCACTGTGATTTGCTGATTTTGAACAAGATGACAGAGTAACAGGCATACTATCAAAGAGATATTTTGCATAAGCAGAGAAGCCGAGTGTTGGAGATGAGAACCAGAGACTTGATCAAAGAGGTATAAAAATAGTAGAGGAAATTAACAATGAAGCAATCACTTACGATTTAACTCTGAAAAAGAGGCACACAATAAAGGAAGAATGATCAGGGAAAGGAATATTCTCCTTGACAGGATATATAAAGCTAAATTGCTGTATTATATCAGAGATGAGCTACGAAAAGATAAGGGCTGGACTAGAAGAAAGTAGAACAGAGAACAGACAGAAGTATTGGCAATTTTCAATAAGGATGCCACAACGTATTGATTAAAAAGTAGAAGAGCTTGTCATGTCATAAGGACTGTTGTGTACCAGATGACAGTTGTGTGAGGGTTTGACCAGAGAGATCATGATAAATAATGATAGAAATTTACCTGCTTTCATCGAGCTAAAAATTAAATCAAAGGCTCTTTGAGCAAGACATGCTTTCATCTTAATCATCAATTTCGCTCACAGGTGTATAGATATTTAGTAAGAATGATGCTACACATTATTTGAACCAAAAGGGCATTCTTTGAGCTTTAGTGTATGTGCCGAAGGTTCAGTATGGTTTCAGGTACTGGTTTAAGGATCTCCACCACTGATACATAGAAGACCACAGGAATGACATTATCAGTTACATAAATGGTATTATATGTCTGCACACAACACTGACCGTGGGTCTTCAAAAGTTATGGAGATAATTGACAAATCCACACAACAAAAATGTTACAATAAGATTTATATTTGTAACTGGGGTGCCCCTCAAGGCAAGAGTGTTCTCCAATCAAAGCCATTACTTTTTAGTTATACTGTATATAATCAATGAGTATTTAAACAAAGAAAAATATGACAAATAACTGCTTATCTGACTTACAACTACAGCTAACCCTGCCTGTTCCTTCCTTTTCCTTAACAAGCACTAATCCTTATTCTAGCAGAAAAATAAATGACTAGTGAAATCGGGACTACCCATTAATGTACTAAATAACTTGCCAGTGCTTTTATTCTAAAAAATATTTCAGCGTGTTACAAAATGTTGCACAATAACAGTATACCACAGAAGCTGCCTTTTCGATTGATCTGTGGTATTCCTTTTCATTGTCAATGCCCCGAGTGTCAGGCTCTTCACTCTGAAGCTCCCACAGAACTAGAATTTTAAAGATGATTTAGTTCTCTTAGAAATAATAGGGACCAGGAAAATGGCTCAGGAAAGATGTATTTATAACTAAGTTTATAAAACATTTTTTCACTAGAGAGAGAAAATACCAGTAACAATACATCAAAACTGAACTATTATTTTACAAAACTTGCTATTTAATGACATAGATAATTTATTACAAGTGATGTTTTGAGGAAGATCCTTAGCTGCTTCTAAAAAAGTGACAAGATTTATATTAATTGACAAACTTTCTTTAAGACTTGTCCAGAAAAATGGAAATCGCTGTGTAAAAATGGAACTTTACCATACTGTATTGTCACAACATAATGGTATGGTCATTGAATCACTTTCATGTAATATAACACCAGGACAATGTTTGGAAGAGTAGAAATGGATTTTAAGAAAAAGAGTGTTTTCAGACACTGTGTTCTTATATGCTCTAAGTTTTGAACCTCAAAGTTCCTCTAGCCCTGCATTAACTAACAAAATACCCCATCCACAGGTTAGCTGAGAGGCAGCAACACTCATTGTATTACAGTTAAATACATGGGAAATGGAACCATAGTAATCCTCACTGACACGTTTATATGTACACTCAGCTGATCATCTACATGTGTTATTTGATAAAAAGGATGGAAACAACATTCTCAATTTGTGAAACAGTGATATAGACTCATCCTACCCTTGCAATTCTTACAGGTGCCTCAACACATCTGAAAATTCCCTGCAGTGAGGTGGTGGTACCTACCATGTAGTGAGCTCCCTTGCTTTGCCAAGAGGCATGTTTCTACCTATGAGAGCTTCAGGCTCATAACCATTCCACACTGCACTGGGTCTGGGTCTGGAAAACCTTCAGGAGGTCTCCATCCAGAAAAACTGTTGGTTCAATCATCATCATAAACAACAGGAAACACACTATATTATCCATAAGAAATACAGTGGCTTCTCAATCAGAAGGAATTAAGCTAATATTTAAATTCTTAAAATGATGATGTTTGTAAAACTGTATCTAGATATCTGTCACGGTAACTCCCTGATTGCCCCTTTTTCCCTTAATGCAAACCTATGATCAAGTGAGGACGCAGTAATATGTAGGCCCCGTGGGACTTTCCTGTAAGAGAGATTATTGATATACTGTATGGTTTATTTATCAATGTGTTGTCTGATTTATCAATTATTAGATTTTTTGTTACTACATGTAGATTATCTTTAAATGTGATATTAGTATTAAATATCCACTGCATTTTAGGGACTAAAGTGCATAGCCATTCTCTTCTCAAGATTAATTTTAACCAAGTCCTAATCTCATTCTTCATTCAGTCTTCATTCAGTATAGGAATCCACCCTCTGTCCTGCCACATGAACTGCTGAGAATCCACTCCTCGCCATGCTATGTACACAACAGAGCCTTAGTAACTTCTTGTTACTTACTCCCAATTAGTGTGACACTGAAGCAGTGGCTGCCAGCTTAACTCTCAGTTGTTCCTGTAGTACCACACCAATCAATTAAGCCAATTTTGGAGAACGCTTTGGTCAAAGTTAAACAGAAATGCTTAACAACTGTTTTTCATATTCAACTTGAGAAGTATTTCACACCTCCTAGTCCACAAAAAAGCCTGCTCCCTTTCTCTCATCTCACATGAAATTAATAAAGTTGGTTTTTTTTTCTTTCTAGACAATCCTTTTGACTGTTTCATAAATATATATGCTGGGGGGGTCTCCTTTCTAGTGTTAAATACTCAAGACATACTATAAGTCAGAAGTCCTGTAACCTCTAAAGAGACAAGATTTCATCTAGATACCTCCCCACTTCCTTCATAAGTAACCATTTGATTTCTAGCTGATTCTCATGCGCTACTCAATGACGGATCACAGTACTCTAGGAAACAATCAAGGTATTATCTCTACATCTCCAGTACTTAACTCAGAATTCTGATCCACTATATTTCTGTGCAGGTAACCAGCCCTGTAGTTCTGCCACATTTATAGTATATTTATAAGCCATTCCGTTAGAGACAGAGATTTCAATACCTGGACTTGGGGGGACTTACAGGAGAACAGGAATAATAAAATGAAATATGGAGGAGGTCAAGGAGAAATAGCAGAATGTTGTTACAGATGGCAAAATTTAATGAAGATGTTTTATTTTTCTACTTATTGCTCATCAAAGACAGACCTTTGTGCACTGATGGCAGAAATTAAATGTATTTGTTCACATCTATACTGCTAAATTTAACATACTTGAAAAATCTCTAATACAGATTAGGGGATAGAATGTGGAGGAAAAATTATACTTCGGTTTGAAACTGAAACAGTTGTTTGTTGGGTTTTTTTGCATCTCTGTCTAATTATTTCACAATAGTTAAAGTTAGAAAGATATTGCTCAAGATGAGTCAAATATTAGCTCAGCTATGACCATCATTATGTTTCTATCAAGTTAAAAATTGCTGTGGACAATGTTATAGGGGTTAGAAACCAGGATAAGATGACCTATAACTACTCACCACAGTCTGGATAACTTGAGGTATAAAAGTACAATATCCATAATTATTAATCTGCATCAAATCTGCTATCTAGATCTTGCCGTTCCACCAATGAGGACAGTGGTGGAGGTTTTGCTATTTATTTCATTATAACTACCTTTAGCACAACATTCTTGTCAAGAGAAATAAAATCTGCTTAGGAAAAGTCCCTGATAAACAAGGTCTTCATCTTGCCATATCTACAGTTTGGAGTTTATTTAAAACACTATTTATATAGTTCAGCTACTTCAAACATAATTTGTGGAAGCTGAGAAGAGTTGCAGTAGATTAGATAAAAACTCAGTTGCCAAGCGCTTTTAGTTTAAACCAGAAACCAACTGGCTGTTGCCAGCCTGTTCTCTTCCAGTAATACATACTGAATATTTACTGTGTGACAAAGCTAAGGAGAAAATTGGGGTGAACAAAAGGCAGGATCAGGGCTCCAGGCACTTTGGTTGCTCAAGTGAACCTTTGATCTTTGTTACAACTTTGGTTAAACCATCTTTATAGCAAATATGCAATAAGCCAACGTCAGCTGGCACTGGAAACCAGGATACCAGAGTTTATTGTAAAATGCTTGGTAAGTTGTGCAGTGTTGCATGAAGCTGAACATCAATGTCTGCTGTACCTGGTGAAAGGGCTCAACCTGGAGCATGATATCCTGCTGCTCGCCCTCCCCTGCACCCCAGTTCCACTTCCACACACCATGTTTCTTTCTTTTTCTCTATCCCTGTCTTTTGACAGGTACATGTCAAGAGCCACAATAACTGACTGTTGCACCAGTAGGGCATCATGGAACCTTGGAAAGACAATTCTCTTGGAGTACCCTAGGACACATTGCTCCAGGATGCAGCTGTCACCTTTGATTTTTCAATCTTTCTTTTGCTGTGTGGGAGGGTGGTTAGAATATATGAACCTATACATATATATACACACATACACACACCAGATGGGCTTGCATTTTAAGTGCAAGTTTAGTTACAGATATTTTACTCCGGAAATGAGAAATCACTACAGGTAGATAGATTGTCAAAACTAAATCTGAAGCATTCACATGCAAATACCAGCTATGTCAACAGTTGGATAAAACTGCTAAATCAGATTTGAGATTCTCAAGGTCAGAGACCTAAGACTGAATACTCACACAGATGCCAACAGCACAGAGAAGCTTGCAACATACAGTTTCAGGGTATCTCAGTGAATACAAAGATCTGTGGTTTTTTGAACTAGCATTCAAAAATGCTACTTTTGAATCTTAAGGTTAGCCATTAAATAGGAGCTTCGAGACCCTGTGTATCTCACTAAGGAAACTATGACTCTGATGTAGCAGTTGTACAAAAAATGGTGCCACGGCACATATAACCAGCTCAGAAATATTCCAGACAGTGACACGTGCAGTTCTGTCTCATAAAAGGCAGATCAAGGAAGACTTTCTGCCCAGTGCCAATGGATTCCATAAAATATCAACAATCCAGAAACTTGTAGCAAATATTTAGTAATTAAATAGGACAATGGTTGTTTGCACAGGATGGATCATTATCCTTTTCCAACTGGAAAAAATCTTAGTTGTTGGGCATAATGTAGGCAGTGTTGCCTCATAAAGAATGTGTAAGGATGAACAAGGTTTAAGCAAAAGGTTCGATGTATCTCAGAGCAGCAGCAAAATGCCCTACACTGAAGGATTTCTGGAAATCCACATAAGACTGATAAAAAATCTCAGTTCCTATGGTCCAGTGTTCTCTAAAAGAAAGAAACAAACAAAAAGACAAAAAAAAAAAAACCCAGAGGCACAAAAGATGGAAAATACAACTAAAATTCACATTGGCAGTTTCTGAAGAGAAGCCTGAATGGCCACCTTGGCAGCTCTAATGACATCACCCAGGTAGGAATGGAAATGTGAAACCTTCACTGAAACAAAGCTGATGGCAAAATTCTATGGGGTTTTTGGCAGAGCAAGGCAAGAACACGCACTGACTTTAATTCTCTTTTCTGTGAATATGAATTAGACCTTTTGAAGTGACTGTCCACTCCCCTACCACAACCAGTATTTTCTTAAAAGAAAAAAAAGAACAAACATCAGAGAATCTATCTTCCCCTGCCAAATGCAATGATTTTTACCTTTTATAGAAGTTCAAATTTAGTCCCATTGAAGCTTTGCCTCTTTATAAAGAGAGAGCGGGATGCGTTTTGTATGGCTATTTTTTATCTTCTGGTATCAACTGAATTTATTAAACTATCTGTTCCATGTAATTACTTTCTGTAGATCAAGACTTTCTAATAGGTCTGTTCTCCCAATGTCCTTGCTGTGTGTGCAGAACGCCCAATGATATTAATGAATCTCAATCACGTGATTTGAGAGAAGACTGTCTCATGTCATTTTGAGTGGTAAGAGTTCATACCAGAAACTGTGTAGTGCATTCACTGAGCTGGCACAGTAGCAGCAACTACTGCTTTTTCAATGATCTTTAAACATTCTTCTTAATTGTGCCTCATAATTGGACTCTTCCTGTCAAAAAAGAATCATCCTATATCTCTACTGTTGTGTTTCTACACACCTGAGGAAACTTAGGTGTTTCCTAAGTGTTACTTTCCTAATTTTCCCTGTGGCATCAGTAGTTAATTCACGCCAACAATTCTTTTGGAAAACATAACATTTATATTTTGTTTAATCAACACAGAACATCTAGACCTACAAATGCCACCTCCAGCTGGTGACATAAAGATAGGAGTGACATATTTGCAGAAGAAAGCCCGTGCATGCTGTCACCCATGAGCATTCCAAGGACACAGTGGGGTGTTCCCACCCCACTCCTTGACACACAGGAGTTAGCAAATGTTACCGGCTTCAATTAACATGAAAGGGTCTTTAAAAACAATAAAGGAATTAGACACGTTTGTGAGAGATAATTATGCCATATAAAGACGAGCATTCCCGGAAGTGCTTTTGGCTCTATTAGGAAAGAACATTTCTCCTCTCAAATGAATTTCACAGGCATCTAAGGTGTGGGGAAATGGCACCATTCTCATCAGTGTTAAAAGCATATGATACGAATGAGGTCTCCAGCAAGGCACTGACTGCAATAAATTATCAAGTGCGCGTTCTGTTTTCTGAAATGGGCTCAATTTATCATTTTATTGAAAAGGTTCCATTATGCTAATGTATTATAAAATCACTTTTTGCTTTTGCTGGAAGGTGAAGAAGGAATATAAATTTTTATATATAGAACTTGGAAGTATTGCAGCAGTGACTTGTCAAGGGTTAATAACCCCAACAGAAGATACAATATACATAAGAGAAAACTTCCAAGGACTTTTTAATGACAAATTTTCATAACCCTACTGAAATCAGAATAGCCACAATATTTTTCTTAAGCTTACCTATTTCAAAAGAGATTTTGACATAATTAGAAATAGTTAATAGGTGAGCTGAAAAATCTCCCTCTGTTCTCCAATTTACCCTTGAATTGACACTGGAAATTGTTTAGGAAGTGCTATTTCAATGAAGGTCATATTAAAGAATGCCATTATCATTCTTGTCAACTTACCCAGGTAGCAGACATGAAGGATAATCAGAGAGGTGGTTACTTGCAATAGAAATTCTCCTTCTCTAAATATAACATTATATAATAAGAATCTTTCCTTTCCTTTGAAGCATTGGATACAAACAGGTAAGTAATAAAAGAGGAAGAGAACTATATTTAGATAGAAAATTGGTTTGATCTTGTATAATAGCTCTTTTGTAGCCAAGATGTGACTTATTTCCAGAAAACCTCTTTTGTGCTGGGCATCAAAAAATAGAGCATTGTTTCAGAAACATTACCATATTATGAATACCAATTATGAATAACAATAACACAGGAAGCATTGTCTTATGGACATGCCTTCCCCTACCTCCAAACCTACTCTTACAGCATAATCCAAGAAGCTACAGCAACTAACCAAGAGGGACAATTTACCATACATGATTGCGTGTATTTTAGCAGTTGAAAACAAGTAAGTGGAGCTAGAGCACTGTGATCAGCATCTCACTGGATCGATACCCTTTTGGATCTCAGAGCTTCAAACACGGATCACAGTTTGAGAACTTTTGCCATACAATATGTATGTACCAATCAGCTTGCAAACTCATTTAAAACTTTAAAGAAATTATCATAGGAAACACATAGGAAATACCTTGCAGAATTGATTCAAGATTAAATGTAATCTCACCATACCATACATAAATGTTATGGTCATAATCTTGTAGTACACATCAGGATTTTCAGACCTCAGATAATCATACTTAAAACATATTTAGCTCTGAAAAGCATATTGTAACGCTGTGATGACCCAGTCAGGTACAATGTGTAAGGATTTTGCATTAAGTGTGTGAACAATGTGACCACCCAAGGGACAAAGATGTGTGTAGTTGCACACAGGAGACATCCAAGTGAGAAAAGGTTGTAAAACAAAACAAGACAAGCACAAGGAACTTCAAACAGGCAGAACATCTTGCAAGTATGGAACACCCAATGACGGGGAGCTGCCAAAAAACAAAATCAAGGTAAGCAGAGGAGATTCCATTTTGGTATTGGGGCTAGTATAAAAATATCAAACAAGAAAAGGAAAGATGGAGACGAAGGAAGACAAGTCTGCTTTTGTTTCAGTTTCTCTTGTCAAAGACCTCTCAGGCTTTATCAACTTGATTTCTGTGATTATAAGGCATCAGTGTGACCTACTTGGCATAAGCTCTGTGGTATTATACACTCACAGCAAATTTAGAATAAAAGGTCTAACAGCTAAAGTCTAAAAGTTTTGTATATGTAATGAATTCATAGGAATAATGATTAACAATGGACAGGAACTAACTATTAGCACAAAGTGAGTTGTTAATGGAACAGTTGTTTTAAAGTCTAAAACAAAACTGTGCATACAGTACACTTCCACAATGTGTAATGAAGACAAGTGCAGCCATGCTGCTCAGAATGTATTTGCCAAAATCAGGACTAGTATATTATCGCTGAGTTGGTACTTTATTCTGTTTTTCTACAAAACTACATTAGTTCCTTCCCTTTTCTAGATGTAGATTGATCCTAAATTGATTTTGCATTTCATATTTAAAAGTTCATACAATAAAGCATTTTAAAATCTCCGAATCAAACGTAGACTAAATCACCATGTACTACATAATGCATTCTCATTTACATTAAAAGTGGTTTAACCCTAATATGAAAGTAAACTGTCAGTTCACCAAATCTAAAAGTAGCACAGTAAAATACCTAGTTACCTGAATGCGTTTACTGAACCAATACATTGTTTGCATATTAGGTAATTTATTACTTTTTCTTGTAGAGCTATATGAATCTTATTTGAATTAATGTCTGTCAAGAGAACTACTATAAGAACCATGTAACCACCAGTCAATGGTGTATTAATATTTCAAGAAATCTAAGAAAGTGTAAGCACTCTTGATCATTTATTGTTAGTGAAAAAAAAGACCTAATTACTAAATGCAAATTGCACAGACTACTGATTTCTCCTCTTCAAAATATTGATTTAAAATACTGTGGACCAACAATATATTTAATTAATTATTTTTTGTTATAGTTAATCACCAAATGATTTGTACAGATAACAATGGAACAAAAATCTTTAGAGTTATTAATTTCCCATGTAAAAATGCAGATAAATGACAGGAAAATTCCCTTTGCTAAGTGAACAGTAACTTCTTAGATGCTTAGTTTTGTGACACAATGAAGTAAATCAGGTCATGAGAAAATAAGCTCATTGCTGCATTTTTAATAGTTTTGTCTGGTGGAGTTCCTGAACACTTACAGAGCTTAATGTCTCAGAGCATCACTGTAGATGTTCTTGCAACACTGGAGGCTGTTTGGGCTGGATCAATGCATTCTCAAAAACAGGATAAGAAAAAGCTGCAGTTGTACTCAACTTGGTAGTTGAGTACTTGAGGTTAACTTGAGGTTACTCAGCTCAACACCATATTAAAATGGGGAGGAAGAGATGTACACCATACCATTGCCCTATCTGGAAATTAGACATTATAAAGTTTTCTAAAACTGTGAAGTAATTTTAAAATACTTCAGGAGCTTAGACTACTTATTTACTTCAAACAAACCTGACAAAGAAATTCTTACCCTTTTAGGCTTTTTGATTAAAAGAATCATAATAAAATGTAGTATCAATTAGAGAGCGTAGGAGTTTTTTAACACATAATCAACAGTAATCATAAATCAACAGGAATCAACCATTCCAAAGAGTGTTTGTACCATGTCAGCAATATCCCCTGTTGAAATGATACCTTTTTTCTCATCCCATGAGAGCTTCTGTTGGAAGTATGCACAGTTCTAACTACTCAAACCCTAAACCGTGGCTTTCCCTTCTAAATGTGTTTGCCTGTGTCTTTCATATATTAGACTTTTACACAAGTCTGGGAACTAGCTCTTATTCACTGGCAATAATGAGGTTTTGCTAATGACAGTTTTACCTGCTCTTAACTAATTTTTGGGTCATTTGTGAGGACAGGGGGTTTTAACACATATGAAGTTTTGGTAAAGCATTTCCTAACGAGGTGGAAAAGAATCAATCCCTCTTTTTGCTTGAATTTACAACTCAGCACACCTATACATAGGTACTTATAGAAGTACCTTTATATGCTAGTACCTCATTTAGTCTTCTGTGAAAAGAGGAACATGGAAAGATTAGGAGACACAGTTGACTTGCATGCAATCATTTTTAAAAGGCTAGCTAAATAACACAAGAATATTCTAGAAAGCAGGCCAAAAGCTGTAAAGAAAAGGCAGTAATGATGATATCTAATCACATAATCATTGAGGTCGGGAAAGAACTTGAAAATCATTGAGTCTAACTGCAAACCTAACACTGCTAAGTCCACCACTAAACCACATCCCTCAGCACCACATCTACACGTCTTTGGAAAACCTCCAGGGACGGTGACTCAACTACTTCCCTGGGCAGCCTGTTCCAGTGTTTAATAACCCTTCCAGTGAATAAATGTTTTCCTAATATCCAATCTCAACATCCCTTGGTGCAACCTGGGTCCATTTCCTCTTTTCCTATCACCTGTGACTTGGGAGAAGAGACAGACCCCCAACAATTGCTACAATTTCCTTTCAGGCAGATGTAGCCAGCAATAAGGTCTCCCTCTGTTTTTCCAAGCTAAAGAACACCAGTTCTCTCAGCTCCTCATAAGACTTGTTCTCTAGACCATTCGCCAGTTTCATTCATAGCTGTGTAGTATGTTGGATTAAACAATAGTCAATTAATGAACCCTCTGCCTCTAAATTATAAGTTTTAATTTGTCATCTACTCATTGCATTTGATCTCATACACACAGAAGAAACTATTATACTTGGTTCTACTGTGTAGGTTTCTACTGTAGACTGATCACCACAACAAACATCCACCTTCTAAGAAAATAGCTTGATAAGCATAATTTCAAGTGGCAGTGGTGGCATATGCAGCCTTCAGCCCCTCATTCCCAATACTATAACTCATTTCAGCTATGCAAGAAAATCCTTGCTATACAGTAAAGTTGATTGGAAAACTTATCTCTGAATTAATTATTTTTTCCTCTTTTCTTGCCTATTATTATTAAGCCAGACTACTCAACTCAGTGAATTATGTGACTACAAATTAACCCACCCCAATCCTTACTAACAAAAACATAAAAATCCCCCATATTGAACAAAAGTGCTGGGGCTGAACAGACACAAGGACAAGTTTTCATAGTGAGAGTCAAAACAAGCCTAGGAGAAGAAAACAGACCTTTAAAAAGTACTGGTTACTAACATCTTTCCGGGCAGAAATGTCAGTCATTAGAGTGGCTCTAATTTATTTTTTAGCTTATGATAAAAAAAATCTATTTAACTTAATCAAAAATAAAACTAGTCCAAATATAGTCTCAATACATTTTTCCTCAGTTGTCATTCTGCCATGAAAGTACTTGTTGTAACAGAAGATACCTATCAGTTTCTGGTTGGCTTCACAGAGTTTGCAGTCTGTAGAAAAACACACCACTTGACAAATTTTAAAAGGCCTTACACATAAGGCCTGTAAATTCCAACACAACTATTAAAGCCCTGTACATATTAGGTACAGTAGTAAAAAAATCCCAAACAGCTTACACCATTGCCTTGCTTTTGACTGTAAGCCCAGCTTGAAACCCTGTCCCTAAATTTACCAGATTTAAATGGGCATGCACCCCTCTTATCTCATTATTCATTCAGATTGGGAGATGTGGATCATTAAGCTGGGTACTAATTTGTTCCTAAACTGCGCTCATTCATCATTAGCTGGCAGTGAGAGGTTGATCAAGTCAGTTGTGGAATACTTCTGTGACCCTCCCATGAATTGTTTATTTTCTGCATGAGTTACTTAAGAAATTTTCTAGAAGTTAGTTCAACAGTTTCAGTAGCTGTTATGTTAAGCAGAATGATTTCTGTGCTCAGGTTAGTCACAGAGGTATCTCTGTCATATTCACAAAGTATATTCTCTACTCTGGACCTATATGTTTGGTATTATCTTCCACATTGTATTAAAAAGAGTATTTGTGTTGTTCTTTATAAAAAGATATCTCTGATAGATTATTAAAATAAATCAGAAATCAGACTCTGGTATTGCACAGAACACAGGGAGACAAACACAGTTATCAGCAAGTGTTAACCAGACTGTGTGTAAGGAGGGGGTTACTCTGAGAAGATTCATGTAATAGCTAAAAGATTCTTATATTTCCTTCTTACAAGCTTCTTTCCTGTGAACAATTTTAAACACTTCAGCACAACCCATTTGCAGTAACATAACCTGTGCCTCAGATGATTTTTCATGTTGAAGAGAAGATATTCTCAGTAATAATTTGGTGGATGAAGAACTACTAAAATCCATAGTATGAATTATAATCATATTTTGTGGCAGCTATGTTTTCATAGATAATTCTATTGTATAGAAATATTTTTTATAAAGTGTATGGATATGAAAACATTACAACAGATTGGGAATTAAACATATTTTCAATGCATAAGTTGCCCAACATTCTAGTTAAGGGAACTTCTGTTGTGGAAATATTACAGAGACTATTTTTTGCCTTCTCACAGGCCTCTGGGGTTTTTGCCAGCTTATAATAACTTGTAAAAATATTAGCATTATAGAAGTTAGAGATAGGAACAACACAAGAAATCACTCGGTTCACCCAGTAAGAAAAATTGTTATCCTAGAAAACACATCAGATGCTTATCACCTCTTAATAAAGTTGTATTTTTCTTTTAATAAATGATAAAAGACATATGTTGGGTTTTTTTTCCTGTGGTACAGAACCATTCATCCTAAGAAAGAAAAAGAAAAATGTTCAGATCTGTGCATTGAAATGTACCAAATCACTGATTTACCTGATTTTTCAGAGGGAAGAGACATGCTGGTTTTTGTAGTATCCAGAACAACAGCCAGCCCTGTGGAGAGTGATGGGAGGATGCTGGTGCTGAGATCTACACGAGTTAGACTTTCAGGTTCTCTTTCCAAGGCCTTTAGAATACCTCCAGCATGGTTATCTTCTGTCTCATCCTTGTTCTGAGTGCTCTTCTGTGGACTCTGAACAATATGAACGATACTCTGCTGGCCCAGGTCACAATTCTGCAACACAAAACCAAAATCCCAATAAATAATTAATTGTGACATAAGGGACAAAATCCTTCTATCTCCAATTTGTTATTTGTTAAATGGTCTCAAAGCCATTTTGTATAGAATTTCAGTGATCAGTAATGGAGTTTAAAGCAAAGTGACAAGTGTAAATTGCTGGAATTACGATTACTTGCATTGGCAAAAGGGTCACAACACTTGCAAATTCTAAACATTTAACAAGGAAATGGTGGACCAGAGCCAACAGCTCTAAACAAGTCTGGTTTATTGGTACAAAGGAAAAACTCCAGAGGGAGCACAACTATGCATTTGCAGATAACGCTGAAACATACTCTTCTTGTAGTAATTTAGGGTCACATTTGACAATCACAGAAAGTTCACGACCAAGCTACTCCACAGTATCTTTGTAAACAGATACAGAAAAGATGATGCTACTGATGAAGACTGATACTTGTTCCTTGTCCCCAGTGCAATTCTTAATCTAAGTCTGGTTTTAGGTGTAGACTCAGTATGTGTTTCTCATTCTTTCCAAATGTGGAACAGGAAAACAAAATATTACCTTAGAATCAGAAATGACAAAGCTTTTAGATGAACTATCATTAATGACAGGCTTGCAAGAAAGACTTGTATTGGTCTTCCCAGAGCACATCTTGCAACAAAAATTGTTCTTTCTTGGGTGATATCTCCTGGAGATCCACACCTAGTTCTCCAGTGTAATGAATGAACCACATACAAACACCAAGCTACACACAAAGAAGTTTGAATTTCCCTCAAGAAAATAATTTTCCAACTCTTCTCAGCATTATTATGTTGGTCATGTCTGCACTGAAAGACCAAGGCAGAATGCTGATTATATTTAGGAAGAACAGGAAGAGAATTCAGAAGCATCTGTCTCAGTATCTACATAATTTAAAAAAATGTTTAGCTTTTTTTTTTGCAATTATTACATGCATTTTTAATTACAAAACATTATTTTACAGGTGTTTTAGTGCTGTTTATACCCATCTTATGATCCCACTCTCTCTTTTAGCACTTTTTCTCCTTCGGTTTTATTTTTGTTTAGTGGTTTTACTTCATTCTCTTGCATTATTTCTGTTCTTCCCCCTCCAACTTTTGTTATGTAATGCAGTTCTAAAAGGCAAAAATCTGTGGGTTTTTTAACTGAATTTTTAATGACCCACTTTCTCCTTAGTGAAGCAGTAATCAGTCAGCAGAGATTTGTCAGAGCAAGGACACTGCACAATTTGTATTAAAAAAAGCCCATTATTAGATTTCAACTTTCAAACATTATGTTGACATTAAAGGTCTCCTTTTTTTGTCCGATTTGTTGCACATAATATTTTAAAAAGATCTATTTAAATGGCTTAATAATTTCATTCATTAACACAACATCCAAATTACAGCCGTCATTCTAAAACTTCTGTAACTAAGAATACTACATAACGTTAAAGAATTTAATAAGTGAAATTAATAATGAAATTAATAACCTAGGAGAATGCAGAGCTCAGAAGTTATTTACTCAGCTACAGATAGAATTACAAAGGGAAATAGGTATATATATGTAAAAATTCACAACCGTGGAAACCCCTAATCAATTATCAATTAGTCAAACCACCTTTTAATGAGCATTTCTTCTGGCAGTTTTGCTTGCCTAACCAGCCCTTGTCCTACCTTTTATTTTTTCTCCCCATCTACTGTCCTCAGTTTGTTTCTTTGTAAAGTTTGCATCAGTTTCCTGATTCAGTTCACAGCCTGATTCTGTGCCACAATCACACTGAGGGGATGATGAAGAAGAGAGAACAAGAAGGATCATAAGGGCTGCTTAAATCAAACAAAATGCTTCTGCAAATCCACAACCTTTTCCAATCACTCTTGCTTGATTTTGACTGCTCTACACATTTAGATGCATGGATTAAATAGCCATAGATACTTTTCCTGTTCTTTTTGCAGGCTGGTGTGTACGTGGTTTGCTTAGAGGGTTGACAAAGTAAGTAAGGGTTGACAAAATAGATGCCCATTTTATCTGCTGTTCTTTCTCCAACACTGTCAAGAATCACATACTTCCAAAAAAATGAAAAATTTGCGCTTTGGGCATTTTTACCTCAATATCACCATAGCAATTGCATATTCCTGGATTTCACTTAATAAAAGTTTACATTTTAAAAGAACAGGTGAACATGTTGTATCTTGGCTTTCTTGCATCTCTTCATCAAAACCCAGAACAAACTTTGGAATGCTGAAATCACTACTGATGATGATAATGTAAGTCAAAGACACAGGAAAGCTTAATTAGCAGATCCTAGGATAAGCTTTCACAGAGAGCAGCTAGGAAAAACAAACAACATCCTTTGATTTGTACACAGAGTATATTCAATATGGAAGCTACTGAGCAGTAATAAACATGGAATCCCAAATCACCAGTTTTGTAATGTTGTTCTGACTACATTTGAATTGAATTTGACATGTGTTTAGAGGAGAGTAAATCTCAACCTTTGCAAGAAAAGTGAGAACATAGTAAAAAAAAAAATATGTTTGTGATCAATTGTTAAGGGATCTCTTTAAGAATAACACCAACAAGGTCCCAGAACTAGTGTGATTAATACTTTCTAACAGACTACATTTCATAGATGGCAGATGGGCTATGTCTGCAGCTTTTTTTTTCGCTGAGAAAGGAGGTAGAATCCAAACTATTTCTGTAAATGTTTAGGTTTTGCCCTAGGTTACTATTGTAACACAAATCCAAACAATTGACATTGTTTATGTCAATGTCACTTTCATTTTCTCCATGTATTTGTTTTATGCCTCAGGAAACTTTTTTTTTTTTTTTGAGAATATCTATTATTAATGATTCTAGAGATATTGTCTTGTCTTATCTGTTGATCCAAATTAATGCCTGTGATCCATATTCCAAAGGGAAATACTGCAAGTGCATTTATTGTAGATTATGTAGATATGTAGATTATGAAGCACCTCCTTGCACTAGAGCAAGGTCAGCAAGTGAGCTGAGAAAATCCAGAAGTGAAGAAACCCAGTACTAAGGACAGGTTATTTACAGAGAATGGGTTCTGACCGACATGGGAAAATTAATTCATAGCAGATGAAATTTAAACTTTTTTTTGAATTCTCAAGTTGAGTTTCATAAGGCTGAATCAGCACATCCTGAGTGAATAGCATGATACCCCTTGGTGCTGCCAGCTGTGGACTAACTAGAAGGTCACTTTGGGAGAATGAGCTAAATTATGAAGAAGGAAATGATGAGTGTGTTTCAGCAACTCTGAAATCCTCTTGTTCTGACAGATTTCAGCTTGAAAGCTTTTTGACAACATATTTTGATTACATCAATACTGAAAGGAGTGTTCTCCATCTAACAAATACAAAACCCACTAGAGAAGTCATATTATATTTTCTGAAGTGCAATACACTTTATTTTGAAATGGTTTATTTAAAGAAACACTAGAACAGAGAATAGCTACAACTTGAGGTTTTGGATTTGAATGTAAAAAAGTTAGTTTCTTGTGGCATTTTGATTTGAAAAGGAATTTTAAATATTTTCTCATCATTCACTAACAAATGTTAACCACCCTTTGTGGTTTTTTAGGTATTTGTTGTTGGGTTTTTTTATAACCTATCACACTCATATTCCACTACCTAAGATCCAGTTCAAACTTTTCTTATTATCTGGTGAGCCACATCTTTGCCTATGAACCCTGGTGGCCAGGCTATAAAGTGTAAACAATTCCCTAATTGCTGTCTATTTAGATTAAGCAGTTAATAGACTGCCTGATGCCACTCAGTAAGAGATTCACACAAGGTAAATGCTCGAGGAACAGTATTTTAAACTTCTAGGAATGATCAACAAAAATCAAAATGTTGGCTTTTCATATAGGTTTTTTCTTAACTGTGAAATGCAGCACTGATTAACTGATGCGGGGGACCTTTTTTGTCTCATTAATCTGCAGAATGAACAAAATAATAGAAAAACTCTCCAGAGTACCTATAGCACAATACACCTCTTCAAACTAATAGGACCCATGTAAAAATGCAAGTGACACACCAACTTTATTGGAAAAATCTTTACTCATGGATAGTGTAAACAGACATTAGAGGTGACCTTCTAAACACAAAAAAATCCATCCACACAAACATATGAAGTTCCCAGAAGAGAGAAAATTAAGGCCACCAAACCTCACCCTACTGTTGCTCTAACCCTCTCACAATCCAAGGACAGAGACCAAATCTCAAAAGCAGCACAGAAAGGAAATCAATGGGAAGAACAACACAATTTTCATTCCCTGATCACAGGCCAATGACTCAAAAAAGCAAGATAGCAACAACAAAAGAACATCCTTTATTACACATGGAGCAAAAGCTGAAATATTAATGAATGAGCTTCAAAGTAGAGATTACCTAAAATCAAAATACAGATATAATATTAACATTCTGTTGAGCCATGATGGTTTAAGAAATAGGGAGGGAGATTTGCAAGAAGACTTAATATCTTTTATTTAATCAGCTAATACAGAAAGAAAAACCAAATAAGCTTTTGGGCTCAGACACTCTTATGTGGGTCATGGCAAGGGGAAATTGAAGAAAAATTAACCACTGTTAAAATAATGAAGCCAATCAGCACCCTGATCTGATAATGCCATCCATTTGTGTGAACTCTGTCTGCTGAGTGGCAGTGAACTAAATATTGCTCCACATGGGGCAAAGGAAAAGAGCCAGTGGACCACCTAAATTACATAGACCACTAAGGAGCTAAATTCCAGCAATCAGAAACTCCTTGCTATTTTATGATGGTGTGGAATATATTTATATTTGACTTCAGTTCGCCCTTTGCAAAAGGCAAAATAGTTATTTTTTGACAGAGAAATGAAGTTTAGTGGAATCCGGAAAAGGATCCTGAGTAACAAATTGGGGCCTCTTCATAACCTCCCCTAGAAGTTGTTCTGCAAAGTTGTCAGAGTCCTGACTGTGTTTGCCAATTGATAGTTCAGGATTAGTGCAAACAGTAAGCACAGGAATTGTATACATTGCTATATATTTTCTCTTCCTGTGAGACTCAACTTTCTAAAGACCTCTGTAAAGACTCTGTCCCACACACAAGTGCCTGGTGAGGGGAAAAAACTCCATCTACACTTTGTAAGGAAAGATAATCCTAAGAGTCCTGAGACATTTACTTAAAACCATAAATCTTACCATTGCTTTGAATTTCCACGTGGAGCACACTATGAGGACTACTTACTACTTCTTCTATCAGGTATTTTTTTATGTAATGTCACACAAAAGGGGTTAATCCATACACATTCAAATTAAAGTTCCATTATTTTTTAGCAAAGAGAGCAATGGAAGTTGGACAAGGGGAAAGAGGTAGACACTATGTGATTTACTGCAGCTCCTCCAGATAATGGTCACCCCACGTAGCAGGAAGCCTTGGCTATAGCCTTTACAAAATAAAATTCTCTGATTTACAACCTAACACAATAGGTCGTATATTACAAAGGTTCTACTCTGAATGATACTCTTTTTAAAGAAATAGAAGACTTGTGATTTTATACTGACTAGTCCCCTAATGAGTTACTAATTTGCTGGAAATGGAAATGTATTCAACCAATAGTATTAACATTTTCTTGCACTGAATTTAAACTCAGTGAATCCTCCCTCTTCCTTCACTTACAAATCACTGTGTGCTTCATTTCCATCTTTTTCACATTATAAGACACAAAAATTGAATGTTAATTTCTAGCTCAGTGGAGGGAACAGAGGCATAATTCTAAGTTAGAAAATTTGCAGGGTCATTATGTTTGTACACAATCAAAGACCTTAACAATGCTACATACATCTTTCCAAATGGCATTACTAATACCATGACATTATTAATATGATAACTTTTCTTGAATGTAGGCCTTCTAGCACAAATTCTAGAACCATAAATTAATCCTTAAGCTGAATACAAATGTTTTATTGGCAGCAAATGAAATAGTTTGCAACATTAAAATACCTACTTAGATTATTTTCTTCCCTCCACACAATGATCTGCAAAAAGCATAGAAGGCAGCCAATCTTTTACAAAGATATTAGTTTCTCAACAGTGACATTAAGAACATATTATGCTGATACAAAATGGAAGAGAAATACAGTGAAATGAACACTAAATTCACATTAATCCTTTCTCCTCAGTAAATAAACAATTTTTCCTTCTTCTAATTTCAAGTACTATGCACTAAGAACAACCTATAAAATCACAATTTATTATAATAATAACAGATCAATGAAAAGTTTATAATACTAAACTAAAACCGAATAAAGTTAAGTTCTTGTGACTGTTTGCTTGCTTCCTAAATGCAACCGAGTGAACCTCATTATTATTACATTTTCCACGCGGAACTATCTGACAGAACTTATACTCTCTAAATATGTTATTTCCAGCTGTAAACATAAAATAAGAAAGCTTATTATTTACCTGGTAGGGATCAGATTTTCCATTGCTCTGATTTTTCCCAAACCATCAAACCATCCCAAAAAAGAACAGGTTGCAATTGTATACTGTGAAATTAATTACACTTTGGACACATTTTATTCTGGGTTAAATGGTCATAAAAAGTATTAAACTCAAAAAAGGTCTCATAAGCCAACACTGTTAGTAGTCTGCAGAATGGCCTCAGAGCTGTGGACTATATGTTTTAATTCCTCTTCCCTTTGAATTCTTTTTTATCTTTTCTCAGCCAGGTAGAAGCTGCCAATATGGTCATACTTGTCTGTCTTCACTTAACATGTACATTAAGCATTAGTAAGCAGGTGAGGAATAGGCATAAAAGTGGCCTCACACTGACACTTAATAGGTGTCAGGACATAAATGAGACATAAACTATATTTGAAAAAAATGGGGAGTCACTTACTACACAGAGCTCTGAAAATATCCTAAAGACTTCAGTGGTCCCTCATGCTGATGGGGGGTCTATGGTGGCAGCTGTAGTGTTGCAGAAAGAAATCTGGAAAATTCCCTTCTTCAAAGAGTTCTGAAATAATTCTTATGCATTTTTAATATTCCACTGTGGAAAGTGAATTTTCATTTATTGCCTAGTGCACCAAAACTTTAATAGCTATAAATATTTATTTCAATAACTTTGACTAGTAATTCACAGATGTGTTTTTCATGCTTTATGGCCAGCACCTGGTATATACCCCAACCAAAGAGCACTTTGGTATTCTACTTATCCCAGTGCATGCTTCTATGTGTCTGTTTGAGCAGCCACAAATAAAGCCTAGTGGGCATCCTGTGTGGGCTTACTTGGTAACCTGTTAACCCACTAGTATAAATAATGACAAGAAATCAAATATTTTCCAGAGCTTTTCCTGAGTTTACCTGAAGGCTTGCTTTTAACCTAACAGTTACCATGGCAAGTGAAAATAGTCTTAGATTTGATTTTTGCAATATGCCTACCAAAAATATCCCAGCAGGATAAACAAACCTACAGGGCATTGCTGGAAAATCTATGTAGTGCAGTAACACATAGTACAACTGCATATCTAAATGAATTTTACTTTGGATTGGAAGAGGCTGGGAAGGGTTTGCCAGAGGTGTAGTTAGGTATGTTACCAAATAGGTACACATTTTAAAATTCCTAATTGTAAAATATATGCTACATCAGAAAACTACATCATGTAATAAATTGATCCTTATACTCAGTACACATGGGCATAGTTTGCTGCCTCTTTCCTTCTCATTCTTTAAGCAATCATGTCTTATTTTAAGAGGAGGAACACAAACTAACACAAACAAGGTGAATGACAAGAAGATATAATATAAAGAAGTAAAATTTGCTATTAAAACAAAAAGATCCTTTGTTTTAAGTAACCTGTGTGATTTTTCAAAAAAATGTCTGCCATAAATGGAAAACATGAAATAAAAGTGAATCCAGATTCATTCTGCTAAATAACCCACCTGTATATTAAATTTACCACTATAAAAGGGAGGTGAGAAAGCCTTGTTGAGTTACAGATGAAAGATGGTTTTGAACATCAGATCAAGAGAAAAATGACCCATAAAAAAAAGATAAAGGAAACCCACTTTAAGAGTATGCTTTTATCCTTACCTGCAAAAAAATCTTCAATTTCTCCCTGAGGCCATTCAATTTTAAGATAGAAATCTCCAGTGATAGAGCATCAAACTAAGATAGGGGAGTTCAGTATTCAGATTTAGTTAGGAAAGCATAGATTATTAAGACAAATGAGGTTCCTAAAAATTAATTTGAAGATTTTTGTTTCATGGTCTCCACTCTTTTGCACACATCCCGTTTGCAAAATTTCACATGCTTTTTACAGGTGTGTCACAGGTCCTAACTCTTACCCTGAACATCTGAAAAATCTGATTTTTTGAGTTTAGACTATCTCTAGTCTTGTCTTAATGACTGCATTCTCTTTTGTAACTGGAGTGCAGTAGGTGAAGTCCTGAAATTCAATTTCCTGTTTAGTTTTATTCAAAAGGTATCTATTTCATTTGCACTGAGGATGCTCCATGATGCAAACCATAACATAGTAAATGGGGATGGTCCATTTGAAAAGCACAGTCCTGTTTCAAACTAAGACACAGGTGCAGGCACACCCTAATTGTCTAATTCTGAGTTCCCATCAAACGCATCAGCAGACACATTTCAGATTATGGAGGCAGCAGGGGATGGAGAGGTGTGTGGAGGAGATAATACTGTTATTTAAAGGTAATACTTTTATTAAAATTGATGTCCTTACATTTATCTAGACTGGAGGAAACAGAAAAAAGCTACTATTGAATGATTACATGCAGTTTAGGAACTAAATTGTTCAGAACTACCCGCCTTCTGTTTAAAAGATTTAAAAGACTATTTTTCTTACAGGGTAGAGGTTCAACAGGTTTTACAATTGTTACCTATTTCTTTGTACTCTTGTTTCTAGTAAAACCACCATGATTTCTCCAGAGGGTCAGAGCTGGTTCACTCAGTAAGTTCCACTAAAAATCAAATTTTAAAAGTTATTATTTCAAAAACAATTGCCTTGTTAACAGTTGTGTCAAGAAAGGATACAAACTTCTGTGAGTGAATTCTGCTTAGCACTGGGAATTAAGTGGGAATTGAAGGCTGGACTTGGAAACCATCTTTGTATTAGAGCTAAACAAACAGTACAGTACAAACACCTTTTAAAGGTGGAAAACAGGTAAGTCAACCACACAATGAAGGGAAGAAAAAAACACAAACAGGACAAAGGCAATGACTGCCACACTTCAATAACAAAAAGCACAGTTTCCAGCTCTTTGTGACAGGGATCATCCCTGTCTTTCAGCAGGTTTTTTATGAGAGTGGATGAGTACTCCAATAGGTGAGATGCAACCCTTCCCCTCACAGTCCCTCTCTGTGTTAATTATTATTTCATGGTGTGAGAACAATTTCCAAGTGCAGTTGGGGACTGGCTTTAACAGCCCTGGAATTTTCATCTTACTGAGAAGTAAGAGCCGGTGTTGCTCTTATCCCTGCAAGGGTCAACACCATAATTCGTGGTACCGATACTACAAATTTAGCTTCCTAAAGCTCTTTGATCTTGTCCAGCTTCAACTTATGTCCCTCTCAAAAAGCGTCTGAAAACATTCATGCCAATAACAAGCAAAGTCATATTTCTTTTTTTTTTTTCTTTTGTTTTTATCCTCTTTGCCTTGAATGAGGAAAGCTGTGAAGCGAATTTAGTAACAGTATGTTCATGTTTAGAAGCACACAGTTAGGAGTGAAGCAGAGCTTATATTCACATGCTTTCATCAGTGTCCACTCAAATGATGTCTGTCTAGAGTTGTCTGGCTGCAATTAACAGGATGTAGAACTGAAACCCTGACAAGTATAGCATAAATTATCCTCCTTTCTTCAAACAAGCTGCCACTGGAACTGAAAACAGAAAAGACACGGGGATAACAGAGATGGGCTGGTTTGAGTGGATAGGGAGGGCCATAGATCTGGCAGTTTTCCTGAGCTTCTACCTAGGGAAAGAATTCCCCTTATTCAACAGAGATTTTTGTGTAAGTCAAGCACAAGGACAGTGCTAGATATTTTTGAATTTGCAAATGTCAGTAAATGGTTGCATTTTTAATCTCTACATTATGTAGAATTATTTTTTTTTAATTCAAGTGCAGTACTGAAACTCAGTTTTCTTAGGTTCTCAGTTTCTTAGGTTCAATTGCACTCCACAGCATCCACACTTTTCGGGCTTTTAGGTATATTTGTACCAGCAACAATTTTCTTGTTTGTTTTTTTTTTTTTAGTACAAGAATCAAATGTTTACAAGAACTTTAATATAGCAAACTCACAAAGAAAATAAATTAGCAGTTACTGCTTTGACTTGCCCTGTGATTGGGAAGGGGTAGGGAACAAAAAATAAGGGCAGAAGATGCAATACTATTTGCAAATAATTAGGAAAATTGCTCAGGTTTTTTGGATGTTGTTTGTCAGAGGGCACTACCAGTCCAATATGGCTTTCTAGATAGAGCAGGTTGTGGCTTTCAAGGCAGGATGACAAGGCAGCTCTGTTGAGCTCAAGCTGCATATCTTTAGATTTTAGAATTATTTTAGCTGGCCTGTACAGGCAGCACCCAAGCTGCATTTTTCAAGTCCCAACAAGCTGCATACCCACACACGTGAACAGAAGCTGCCTTAGGGCACTACACTTTGAAAGGGGTTGAAGGCATCTGTGTGGACATAGCTAATAGATCCAAGAGGACCCAGAATGCTCAAGGCACAGGTTATTTGGAAAACAGCTCAGTCACTGTAGAAGCTGTCTTTATCTAGCAGTCTGTGAAAAACCCGAATACAACCGGGACACAACAATGGTTTTCAGAACAGAACCCTTGAGACAGTAAATCATTTGCTTCTCTTGTAAAAAGGGTTCAAAGTTGTTTTTCCTCTACAGCATTATGCAAAGACAAAAGCTTTCCTCAATCTTTTGGAACTGTAAACAACAACAAAAAATCTATTTTATGTCTGTTTTTTTAAAACATAAAAATACTTTTTTTATTATTATTATTTATAAATTTTCTGCTACTTGCATGATTTAACTTGGAAGTCATTTGCTGACATTGGAAACTGTGATACATCTGCTACTGGCAGTATTGATATCACTTGAAGGAAGTTCAAGGATACCACATAGGTCCTGTTTGCTTGCATGGAGATGCTAAATCAGAAAACTATACCTACACAAGGGCTCTTATTTTTTGCCCCTATATTAATAGAAATGTCCCCATTGATTAGCTGAGCAGGGGTGGATGGGGTAGATGATAAGAATTTGGCATTAGATCCTGTTTTATGGTGGTTTAGGAGGGTTATGAGCTCAGGCAGTTTGGTTTCTGTGAAGATGATACAAACAGGGTGGGCAGTGAGAAACCAGGATATGAGATGGGCCTGAGAAGGAGCATTGAAACACCTCTCTGTAAAAGCATGCAAAATTGAATAGAATAAAGCTAGAAATATAGGAAATAAATTGGTTTTATGTTAATAGCATGTACCACAATAAAAAGTATTAGACCAAGGCACCAATACGTAACCTTGTTGCCAGTCTTAGCACAGAAACACACATTAAATTAGTGCAAGTTAAATCACAGTCACTTCCAGACATAAACATGAGAAAATAAGTTAGAGCCGTATTAACCCAAAAAATCCTGAAAAATCACACAGATACTACTACAGGGGGTCAATGTTCTTAGAGAAGAGATTATTCCACTTGCAAACCTGAGCTGTCATTTTCTGACAGCAATATGACAATTCCTCCAATGTACCCAAGGAAAAAAAAACTGAGAAGAAATGGATAAAAGGCATACTTTCCGAATTATGGTTTAAACCATTAAAAAACTTCCATTCAACGTTAGTAATAATCATAATAAATCAGTACTTCAGGACTGTGGCACAACAGAGTCCTTGTGGGATGAGAAATCCTCTGTCAGCCTCTGCGGCCCAGGATGTACACAGAACAAAAATGCACATAGAAGATTCATCTTAGCTGGGCTCAGTACCACTTAAACAGGTGATGTACCACTTAAACAGGCAGTGTTGATATATTCACAAAGACAAAAATGATGCAATTCACTTTCAAAAGCTGTCTGCTCATGTTGAAAAAAAAAAAAAGTTAATTGTAATCTGTGCTTCACAAGTTGCACAAATCAGTAAGTGATAGAGATTAAAAAATAGTTACCCATATTTGAGTTACACTTGAAGGTTTCTCTAAATGAACTTATGCAAATCTTTGAAGCCCTGGGGCAGCTCTTTCTTGCACTTAGGACATTTACATAGCTTTCCAAGCTAATATTTAATCTAGTATTCAGTAAAACACCACTAATTACTTTCATAAATTCCTAACATCCTGTGAGATGTCCTTTCCCTCTGAGCCGCAAAAAAGAATCTTCAAACACCTTCCCCATGAAGCTAAGCGCAACAACTTTCACTCTACAGTGCTTTTAATTGTAAGAAAAGATCATTTTTGCTTTTCATCTTATTGCTTAACAATGTTTTTGTAATTTTAAAGAATAGTACAATATTATACTTCAGCAGAAAGAATTTTGGGGCAGCAAGGAATAGGAGGATTCGACACAAAGTTCAATTAAAGAACGGGAGTGCTCCACAATAGTAACCTGATGAGCTGAGAAGAATCACCACAGGGGATGACCCATCAGAGTCTACCTCGCTCACTATCACTTGCTTCAGGGGAAAATTATAAGAAACTCTGCAGAAGGCAGTTACAGCAAAATTTGCCCATGGAGGGATTTTTTACCTGTAATATTAGTGTGAATATCCATTTATTTCCTAATCTTTCTAGATATTTTCCTAATTCATACACAGGTATATAGTTTTATCACACAAACAGAAAAGCTCTAGGAAACCTACTGCCTTCATTTCCAAAGGCCTGTCGACATGTAGCTGTAACAAAGTACAGCATTCCTACTATAAACTCCCACTACATCATGCACACAGATCAGTCAAATGGAAATTTCTAATCTATAGTCATTTTATAGTTGTTATTTTATACATGTTTATCATGTCCCTTCGCTGATTTTCTCTCTCACATAAACAGTTCAAGTCTTTCCAGTTTCTCCTCTTACAGAAAAGTTTCCTCAGGTACCAGTGATGGTACGTGGTTCACCATCCCCACCACAGCTGCTGTTCTGATCTGAGCTCAAGCACTTGATTATTGTAGTAGCCCTGCAATGTGTCTGGAAAAATCAAAAAAAGCACTAAGAAGTGTGGAGCACCTGACTGGACTGAACAGTAATCTAGCGTGGTACAATTTCAACTGACATTGCATCTCTGTTTCACAGAACCCTCTTCTTCTCCTGCTCTTGCATTTTGTATTTATTTTCCTGTTTGTTTAAATTAGACATAAAATCAAGTCCCACATGACACAAGAATTCTACAAGAATATTACAGAATACCTACATAAGTAATTTCTTTTATTGATTTAAACCCTTAAGGTCTATTTCATGGATTTTTAAAAAAAACTAAAGAGGGCAGACTGCCCTGGCACCAGTCAATGTAATTTAACACAAATCCATAGAAGAGGATTGATCTTACTGAGCTTATCTCTAATATGGTTTACAAATACTGACTCTTAGTGCATCAACTTAGGCCCTCTTTGCTCTGAAATGTATTTTTATGCTTACTTGCATACCAGATGGGCACCAAGTATTTTATAAAAGATGACAGAAAAATTACATTATATAAAGTTGTGAAGGGACAGACCTAATATCAAAAGAGGGTAAAAAAAGAGGACAAAAGTAATGAATTTGCCTGAACCAATCTCGTATTTCATGACCTCATCATGCAGAAGCTGCCTATCTATTTTGCAACAAGTGGTAAATATTAAAATGAAATATTTTTGCATGTCTTATCAAAAGCTTCCAAAATCAATTGTTTTCGCAAATGTTTTCTCCTGCAAGCAGTGAATGCCTCTTCATCAATCTTTTATCAAAAGCAATCTTGTTCTGATTTCAGTCTTATCAGAAAATCTTCTTGTGCCCCTTTGTTGTCCTCTTTTATTTTTTTCCCTTTCTCGGCAGAAGGTACATGAATATCATTTTACACTTGACTGTGGCTACATCTCCATTGATCAGGAAATAAAAAGTAAATCTGAAGCATATGTCATGACCCGAGAGAGCTCCAAACAACAGAAACATATGTAATGATTCCACGGTACCCGATAGTGGCAAAGAAGGAAAGCATTTGGGCCTGCCCACATGGATGTGTTAATATTACTTTTTCCTAGGAATGCTTCCATGGCCAAATATTTCTGAGATGATTCAGATTTAACAGAGGACTTACAGATACATTCCTGACTTGTCCATCAAGCTTGAAAGAGAATATACTTTATCAAAACACCAATACAGCACAAAGCTTGGGCTTTCAGCCTTACCTGTCACATGGGAGATATATGGCAGGGTTTCAGTAGGTGAGGCTGTGGTGGGGAGCTGTGCTGGAAGAGGCCATGAACTGTCCTGAGCTAGTCCCAGCTGAGTCCAGCCACCTCTGCACATGGCGTGACAACACTGCAGCCAGGTAGGTTAACCTGTGGCATCCCAGCTCCAGCTTATTTATGAAAAACCTGAAGCCACCAAGGTGAGGAAGATGGATGAAGGCTCATGGAGACCGATGGCTGGAAGTACATGATTGAGGAGACAGCTGGAGATGTGCTGGTGAAGGTGCTGTGGTGAAAATGTGGCCAGAGGCACCCTGGAACCCATTCCAAAAAGGGTTATTCATAGGGGACTTCAGCCCACAGGCAAGCCATGTCAGGGTGGGGAGACCCCCAACACCAGGGGGGGACAGCTCTGAGGGAATGAAGCCCATAGATGACGATGCCAGGCAGGGACACTAAGAATGAAGGAAAGACAAAGGAAAACCAGCAAGGAGTGTCAGAGAGAAACCATTATGTACTTGACTTCAACTGCTTGTGCTGTCCATTGCCTCACCAAAGGGACTGGGGAGCATAACCTACAGTGAAAATAAGGGGCCTTCAGACTAGGAAGGTGAGGTGAGTGTTTGTTTATTTATGTTTGCATTTTTTTTACTCACCACTCAATGCAGTGATCAGAAGTTTGTGCTAATTGACAATAAATTAAATTTAGTAAGAATTCCCTGAGTCCAGACTGTTTTGCCTGCAAGACTTGTTTGAACTCCTTAAACCCATAATGCGATGAGAACTATTCAGTCTGAAGGCTCATTTCAAACATCACCTGGAACTGTAAAGGAAGAAAACATTCTAAATACCATATGTTTTCTCCTGCTCAACCTGGATGGCAACCAAGGTTTCAATATATCTGGATAAGATCCTCAGTTTGTACAAATAAATGTCATCCAAACAGTCTCTCAGTACACCAAGGCCAATGCAGAGTGACAGAGCTCCAGAACAGAGTGAGATGCAGTGACAGGAGTTTGAATGTATAATGATTTCCATGGTAGAAAGGAAGAGGCTGCAAAATTCCCCATTTCTGACTCTTGAGAGAAAGAAAAAAGACACCACAATAACCATAAATAAAGCAACCTTAAGTGAAAAGGGAAAAAAGTTACAAATGAACTTAAATTAATGGTGAAATGACTGGTGGCTTGTGCTCCCCACACAAGTGCTATGGAGGTGTTTGCTCCATGAGTGCTGATGTACATCCTGTTGTTCCTGCCCCTCACAGACAGAATCTTGTCTTTAATATCCCAGACACAGGAGCATTAAGGAGACAAAGCACCTCCTTTAGATGAATCCATAAATGAAATTTAAGCTGTTCCAAAAAGGTTCTCAGCTCCTTGACTGCTAAGGAGAAAAGTTTCACAGTAGGAAAGAGTTAAGCTGAATTGGGGGACAAACAATCCCAGTGACAGGATTGTCATGGAGTCCCATCTTGTCATGATGTCTTCTCACACAGGCAATATTCTCACAAACACGTGAGGACAGATGAAGACAGGTAGGAGGACTCAGTCATTAGGCACATACACTGCTGGGTTTTAGGAACATATTTTGACTTGATCCCACTCAGCACAAAAGTGGCAGATTTGCAGTGTGTCGAGAGAATGCTGGAGAAAAGCTGATGATTTTTGAGTATTGACTCCAGGGTTAAACATGCCAGAGAGAGATGGGTATATATTCATGAGTGGCACAGAGAAGGTAATAAAAGAATGATTATTCGTTATTAAATAATAAGGAAGCATAGGATGAAAATGGCAGGTATAATGCAAGATAAAGCTATAATTTTTCATACAAAATTGTATAATTTATTTGTCTGTTGCTGCCTTGCCTCAAGGTACAGGGAGGTTGGGAAAGGATGGTGCTTGAGGGTTAGAAGGTCACCAGCAGACAGGGAAGTAGATCATTTATCTCTAAAAAACAGCACTGTGTGAGGACGTTTTCCTGTTCTGCTATTTATATTTCTCCCTAGTTGTTTTTTTAAACTATTCCTGTATCTGACAGGATGCCTACAGGGTAGATTATCAGATGTGGTAAATACTTTTCTTCCTAGGTGAGGTGTTGGGAATGTAAAAGAAAAAAGAAATTCCCTTTGTAGAGAAAGCTTAAATATGCTAAATGCAAACATTTAACATTTTCATCATGCTCCTGATGAAAAGAGGAAAAATGTTGTTAACTGGAGGCTGCAGACAAAGTACACGTGATGCTTTCTCCTTTGGAGGTTAACAGTAGCTAAGGCTACTGAGCTAAGGCTTAGGCTGAAGTTTTCCACCATTTCTTCCTAAGGGAAATCTCTCAAAATGCCTTTCCTTTTGATTTTCTACTGTAGCATGACCTCAGTAGCAGATTTTGCAATCAACAAAGAAGGTCTACAAGATTTGGGCAGTGAAAGTAAATATGTTAATTTTTTAAGAAAGTAATGTCTTTGTAGATAACATGACGAGAAGCAGATTAGTCACTAAAACACTATTCCATTTTTCTGCCAATAGCAAATGAAAGGAAAACTATTTCTTGCAATATCCCTTTTAAATCACATTATTTAAGAATGTAGAAGATGTGGTTTTGTAATGATCCTTAAATTACTGCAGTATCCAAAATCGTAATGCCTGGTTCTTAAGAAGGCTTTAGTGTTTTAAACTAGTACTAGAAAGATAATCTATCATTTTATACAGAACACAAAATACTACTACTGATTTTATCTTGAAGTTTGTACATGAGAGTTGTCATGGTAAATATGCTTTGCAACACGGAAAGGCACAATGACACCTTTTTCAAGGAGGTAGAAAATTTACTGAATTCCTGTAGTTTTTGAATGTTAATGCATGGATTTGCAGATGATATTAATTGGTCTAGCAGGAATGTCAGTCTGAAAGAAAGACAGTTCTGGTAAAGAACACTTGAGCATTTTTTGGTCTTGTTTTGTTTCAACTCAAGTTTTCCAAATAATCCTGAGGTACCAGCTGTGAATGCATATAAAGTTCTATAGAAAATACACTAAAAATGTGCAGTAAAAATCATAAATTTGTGTCATTAATACAAATTGTAATAATAGTTAGTGAACCTGTGGAGAAGCAAAGAATGAAAAGATTTCCATTATCTGTTTCAAAAAATTCAAGATGCCAATCCCACATTAATTCATATTTCTTCTTTTTTTGTTTGTTTGTTTGTTTGTTTTAAGGATGAGGCAGTAAACACATTTAATTAAAATGTCCTATAGGCTGATGGCGTATTATGGAAGCTTCTCAACACCAGTCATTATCATGCTCTGGTTTACATTTTCATAATATAATATAATGCTATATTGTAAGCATCTGGAATAATATTTTTTTCTGGCAGAATTCTGTCTGAGGATCCATTTCAGGGCAAAAACTCAGTTTAATTCAGATACTTGTAAGAATAAGACTAAAGAAAAAATACAGTTTTATCCTTATTAGAAAATGCTCTGATGATCATGAACCATGCTGTTGATGGTAGAAAAACTCCATAACTAGAACAGGATATTGGACTATGAAGGTGAAAAAAGGGCCAAGAGATGAATGAAACCTGAAGACCAATAAAGAAGTTGTCAGACAAGGACAAAATGATTTGAAATAAAGGCTTGGGCCCATGGCCTCAGGGAGAGAATCCATTCCCAAAGTGCTCTTAACAAGAAGACAACTTCTGTGTGTTTATCTTGAGACTTAAATACTGTGCGATAAATAAGTCTTGGAAGTTAAAAAAAAAAAAAAAAGATCCTACCTTTGCAAAAACCCATCTATTCTGTAGAAAACAGAAGTCTAGCTGTGTCATTACAGGTTATATCATAAACCATGTGGATCATCTACAAGAGGTAAGGTTATAGCACATTCTTCTGATTCTTCTTTATTCCAAGACAAATGCGTCTTGACAGAAATTATGGCTTCTTTTCCTTCTGCATTGCTTGGCTCTCCCTTATTGAAAACAGGGAGGCTGGAGTGTTTTTGATGCCTGTATGAAGAATGGCAAAAAATAACTTATTCAGGGGAATGGCTATCATGGACACTTTCCTGTTTGTGTCTGAAATTGATTAAGACAGTGGTCATTTCAATGTCACCTGATTTATTCAGGGTATTGAAGAGATCTGAAAAAAGACCATTTAAAAAACTTTGCCAAACACAAGAAGAAGCTATTTGGGTTTTGTTGCTAGTTATATGAGATATATTATTTATGCTATTGTATTTGCTAGATGGTCACATTTAGAAGATTGTTCTATTTACAGGGCTTCAGCTGTTACCAGAATGGTACGGAATTGGATGTAGATGAATGTATAAATTGTCATCGCAAATTTCATTAGCAGCAAAGAGGGTAATTTCTCCATATATCCAGAATACAGAGACAACAGGCAGTTGGCTAAATTCAGTCCATCATGGGAACCTTCAGAATGTTACAAAAATCAAATCTGGTTCCGAACTATACCTCTAATGCTTTACATAACAATAACCATTTTGGTGTCTGAAATCACAGAATCACAGAATCACATGGGGTTGGAAGGAACCTCTGGACACCATCTAGTCCAACCCTCCTGCCACAGGAGGTCCACCTAGAGCAGGTTGCACAGGAACTTGTCCAGGAGTGTTTTGAATGTCTCCAGAGAAGGAGACTCCACCACCTCCCTAGGCAACCTATTCCAGTGCTCTGCCACCCTCAAACTAAAGGGAAAAAAATAAAAGTAAAGCAAAAATCTTTTTGAGAGCTTTAATCATGAAGGAATTGCTATACCAGTTTTTTTTCTTGTTTTTAATGCAACAAACCTAACAAGTAAACAAACCTGTGCCATGTAGAAAAGAATGAATAAAGCTTGATCTCCTAAGGATTTTATTTCCACATCCTACTTATCCTACTTTAACAAGTATGATTTTGCTGTGCATTCCTGGGATAGCTTTCTCCCTTGTCTGCCACACTGCCATGTCACCACCACATCCACAGAGCTTGATGCTTTTCTCTGGGCTACCTCAGACACCTTCTGCCTGGGAGAGCTGGCAGAATACACCGTGGCTGCCTGAGAGCCACGCAGGCTGACCAGCCGGTCCTGCTGCCAGAAGGAGTAGATGGCAGCTGAGGTCCTCTCCTCAGTGGGGACAATTACTGGCTTTTTTTCTCCTCTATTGAAAATGCGATTTTCATGATTTATTTTTTTTCAAATCTCTGACATTCTTATTTTCCTGTTCAGTTTGACTGATACTGCCCATCAGTTTAGAGAGCACAGACAGGCAGCTGAACAGGCAGATGTGTACACAAGGGTAATGCAATAACAATGAATGGCACTTCCTTAGAAAACAAGCCTTAAAATTATAGTCCAATGACAGCAAAGTCGTAATTTATCTTCAACAGTAGCTGAAGAGGAAACAGAAGAGTCTACTGCTTTTTTGAAAGCTAATTCTAGGGATATTAGTGACTGATTGCACTTTGCATTATCACAGCTGGGAGTCTTAATTTGTTATGTCAAGTGTTTGTTAGTTCTCTAATTATGACACCATGCTCCACAATGTGATGCTTTTCTATATTTTTTATATGTCATACAATGTACAATTGCATTTCCTTATGCTCCCTGTGACTTCCCCAAAACTGATATCACATTTTATAGGGTAATCTATAATGAGTGAATGAACACCAAATAAACAAAACAAACTTAGAAGATTAAAGCATGCTAGTCCTCCTGTTTTTTAACATTGTGCTGATGAGTAATTTATGCAGTTCAGAAAATACAGATTCAAGTCCGGTAAATCCCAGAGCTACTAGACACTGCTTTATGCTTGAGGGATTTATGCAAACACTGTGGGATGGAGAAGGGAACTGAAAGGAAGAGGGATAAAAGAGGGACTATGGTAGAACTTCACAATATTCTGTAAGGGAATGTCAGCTTTAATACTTCTACCCTAGGAATCTGCAAGGGACTGTTTTGAATGTCATACCTGGGCACAAGCCCTTCCTCTAGCCCAAACACTCTCACGTCCACAGTATGTGAATGCATCCCTGTGTTGAGGCTACACAACTTTATCCCAGGGATAAGCTGATGCATTCTGTATGGCAGCCTGCCTACACGTCGTAAGGAAACCCAAGGGCAGCTGTAGTCACCCCACAGATGTATAGCCCCATAAATGACATTTTGGGTTTACAGTAACATCAGCCGACTTTGCTGTTTCCCTTATGTGCATGCCTCTACTGAATCATCTCAGAATAAAGTCTAAATACCTTCTGGAGCTGAACAGAGTGTGTCCTATGTCCAGATCATACAGAAAAGTGAAACAAGGTAAAACATGAGACCAGATTAACCAGCATACGTCCACCCATCTACCACCACCACACATACCTATCGCTCATTATCTCCTGATCGTTTTCTAGGCAGCACAATCCAATCCAGGGACACAAATGTCGGGTCTCTTGCACTGATGTCTGCAGGCACTATTTCTTCCTGTTACAGTCCTCCCCTACACAAGCTTTTTTCTATTAGTTGCCCAATGCTAGTATTATTTCAGATGGGAATCAAGACACTTCAATATGAGGGATCCTATCTGGGGTTTTTTCATATCTTGGTTTATATCGTTGCAGTTAGCAACATTCATTTGCTTTTCTGTTCTCCTTGACATGAGTTATTATTTCTCTATTTCAAGGTCAAACTCAGCAAAACCACGCTATTTTATATTTGGAACTAAAAAACTGTATCTACCAAAATATATTAAAAACAGAGCTCTTAGCTGAAGATGTGACAACTTCTCTCAGCAAAAGTAAAAAAAAAGTTAACTGATCCAAATGTTGCATTAGCAGCTTTCAGCAATAACAAAGTAGTTCATGGTTGATTTGATGTACAGAAGGAGGGAGAAAGAGGGAAGAAACATGAATAACACTTAAGAAAAAGCTTTTCATTAAATTCTAAGCCGGAAAAAAATGTGGGAAGGTTGTTAGAGGGATTTCCATAGGCTGGCTTATCTCTTAGGTATTATCATGACCCCAGTGAGGCTTTTAGTTATTTGAGTGACCAGTTACCTAATTTTTACACACAAGCACAGTAGATGTTTGTCTCAGCAAAGGAAGATGCACAACTAGATAAGGATATATTTATGTATGTATCAGATCTCCTTAATATGGCTTCCCTCCCTTCCTGTTGTCATAATTTTGTTTATTGACTTTAATGTATTATATAGAAAATACAAAATCTAAGCACAAAAAAAAGTCACTCTGGATCACTTTCTTCCTAACAAAGTGAGTGATGGCAGTGATGGCATAATTCAGTGCAATGGTCAATTTTGATGTTCATTTTTGTCATTACTTGAATCCAAGGAACAGATTTGTTGAGAGAACACTGAGTTATTTTAAATAAGTAAAGTTTAAAAGATTATGAATGTTAGCATATAGTGGAAAAGAGGATGGAATATTTAAAAATAGTAAGAACATCTAACAGGTCATAAACAGATGTCACAAAAAATTGATACAGATGTTCAAAAAAAGGAAAACTCACAAAAATCAAAAATTCCTTTCATAAGAAAATGCAGTAACAGATAAGAGATAAAAGTGCTATAAATCTGTAGTACAAATGGGAAATGAGAGGACAAAGTAGAAAGGGATGTGACTAAATGAAAATGTAGAAAGGCCATAGGCATTGTGTTACAAAATCACTACTTTGTAAGGTCATGTCATAGCACTTTCATTATTTCAGACACCCTGATGTAATAAGATGCCAAAAAATGATAATTGTGCTACAGAAATTGAGGGCAGAACCTAAATCCCAGCAGATGTTCAGGGTGAGAGGTACACAGTGTGGAAGCACACAGGTTTCTGCCACGACACATCAGCTCCATGGGTCTGAGTCAATCCACACCAATGATCTCAGACCCAACACCACCTCCTCTCTGTATAAACAGCATAGACCTACCCAGTCCAATCTTTCTGTAAACATACAAAAAACTCTGCTTCTCCTCATTGGAAATGGCATTCTTGGAGCTTGTTCAGTGTGGATTTGGATGTGTATTTTAGGCATCCTGAAGTTTGTTGAGATTCATATTGAAAGGATTTGTGTAACTGTAACATTAATCAAGCCCTCCCCTCCATCTGAGCTTCTCTTTTTTGGAGGAAATGAAACATTTTCTTCTTAATTATTTTTCTTTAGTTTTCCTTATGCTTCAAGACTGATTATCTTCTGCTCTGCATGTTCCAGTAGAGGATCCATAAAAAGGCGTGCAACCTAATGTGGATATTTGTTGATAAAGGCAAAAGAGGATATATATGTACTTCTACCTACCAAGAGTCATTACAACGTGGACAATGTAAGTTACTACTGGTACTAGCTGAAATAATTTTTGCATATAATTTTATGTAGAGATATAGGCATCTAAGAGCTCTAAGAACTTTTTCTGTCTCTGAGGTAATTCAAATACCTAAATGTTTAATTGACCTCTTAAGAAAAATCAAGTGAATTTATAGCACCAACAGAGGAATATTCAATTTTCAATAATAGGTTTCTCTCAGCTATATCAAGGACTTTATTAGTGATATATAGTATTTTTAGTTTTGATACATTGTTCTTCTCATTTATAATCAGGCTAAATAGAATTTACATGAATACATGAAGATATTAGATCAAAATGTATTTCCTCTTAATAAATTCTTACTACAGACTGGGCTGGCAAATATATCAGAAAGGGAATTCCTGAAATAGAGTATTGAAAATGACTGGCTAAAGTAGTCTTTCTCAGTCAAATCCGTTCTGAGACTGATATAATCATGAAAAGGATAATTTCTATTTCCACATCTGTGTTCTAGCTCAGATTCAGATAAGTTATCGAATTAGATGGCATAATTTAGGTTTTGGGTTTTAAAGTTTTTGTTTGGTTGGTTGGTTAGGTTTTCTTTAATAAACCGTTTGGAATCTAATTCATAAATTATTCATACACATTTTGTATGTTTCAGGCATGTAAGAATACTTTCTAGATGTGTGATATTACTTCCACAATTTAGTTTGTGAAGGTGTATTCCTAAAAAATTACCTTGATGCTCTTATGATTTCTGATCTAATATGTATGAAAAGCCCTGTGTCCAAATATAAAGCTAATTACATCCTGGGATGCATCAAGAGAAGTGTGGCCAGCAGGTCACAGGAGGTGATTCTACCTCTCTACTCTGCACTCGTGAGATCGTACCTGAAGGACTGTGTCGAGTTTTGGAGTCCTCAACACAGGAAGGACATGGACCTGTTGGAACGGGTCCAGCAGAGGGCCACAAAGATGATCAGAGGGATGGAGCACCTCCCCTATGAGGACAGGCTGAGAGAGCTGGGGTTGTTCAGCCTGGAGAAGAGAAGGCTCCAGTGAGACCTTATAACAGCCTTTCAGTATCTGAAGGGAGCCTGCAGGAGAGCTGGAGAGAGACTCTGTCAGGAAGTGCAGTGAAAGGACAAGGGGCAACGGTTTTAAATTGGAAGAGGGGAGATTTAGATTAGATACTAGAAAGAAATTCTTTACAGTGAGGGTGGTGAGGCACTGGAACAGGTTGCCCAGGGAAGTCGTGGATGCCCCATCCCTGGAAGTGTTCAAGGCCAGGCTGGATGGGGCTTTGAGCAGCCTGCTCTAGTGGGAGGTGTCCCTGCCCATGGCAGTAGGGGTAGGACTAGATGATCTTTAAGGTCCCTTCCATCCCAAACTATCCTATGATTCTATAAATAGGAAGAGGTTTTTCAGCCGCACACACTGCAAAGTTAATTAGTTAGTGTTATCAAATTAATGTATCTGGCATGCAGTAGCAAACTGGTATAGATTTCAGTTTTGCATGTTTTGCAAAAGCTTTACCAGTAGTATTTCTTCAATAAAAGTTTATTAGAGGATTCTGCAGTCAAGAGGAATATTCACTTTATTTAAAATATACTCCCTTGTTCAGCAGTGAAATGAAAACACAACTTGAAAAGGAAGTGGTCAAAAAATTAAACAAATTGCACTTAATATTGATGCAAAAATAATGAGAGATGCAAAAGATATAAAATGAAATTGATTTCATGGGGAAATAAGCAGAGTATTAAAAAGCGTTTTGCAATAAAAAAGGAATTTGAATTTGAAGAGTGACGTAAGCCCACTGATAGATACAGATAGAAAAAATATTAATACTGCAGAAGTGCGCAAAATATTTTTTTCTCCATTTGCAAAAAATGAAGCTGTAAGTAACTATATCATATAAGGATGAAGAAGTAATTTCCATCCTATTGGCATCTAAGGAGGGTGTTGAAACATCTATAAGCAGTGTAAAATACCCAAAGATTTGGGTAGTCTAGGTTCAAAGGTTCTAATGAAACAGACAGTGAAGATTTCTGACTTCTTATGTTGGTTTGTGCTTAAGTTTGAGACACACTATTTTTTAATGCTGAAAACAAGTAAGCAAGATAACCTGCTTGCTCTAGGATAAAGACAAGTAGCTGGATGTTAATCCAAAGAAAAAGAAATTCAAAAGTTTAGAAACAATGTACTTAAAGCTTTAAAAATATATGTACTATTCATCTGGAACACCAAGACTTTATGGAAAAGTAGGTCTTGCCAAACAAACCTGTTTCATTTTTTAACACAAAAATGGTCAGCTTGGCTGAGAAAGATATACCTTCCTTTGCCAGCACCACTATCTTAAGGAGTTAGCTCTCCTCCTCACTCTCAGGCTGAACAGCATCCCAGCTGCTGCTCCAGCACACTCTGTGGAGCTGCCCTGCCAGCAGGACGAGAAACTTTACCTACATCTGAAATAACACCTTCCCCCTCATTGTTAAAGTCTTCCACATTTCCTTCTCCAGATCAATGACAGTTACACAACCCATAAAGAAAGGCACAGAGCTGCATGACAAAGGTAGAAGCAAAGAGAGATTGAAGGTGAAAAGGTACATTTTTATGAGCTAAAATTGCCCCAGAGCCTCCACTTCATGGAACTATCACCGAGTTGATTTACGGCAACAAAATATTGTGAGGATTCACTATCAATTGGAGCTCATCTAAGAACTTTTCCACTGGTACTACTAATAAGCCTGATGCTTTGCAACACTTTTTAATCAACGGTATGTGAATAAATACAAAAATGAATCTGATGTGTACAGTTTTAATTTCAGTTCTTTTTATGATATAAAAGTATGTAAGGAAGAGGTATAAAAAAGATTCAACTGGTAGAAAAAAATTACAGCTTAAAACAAGACATGGAGCTCAATCTGTTAAACTCTTAAAAATAAAACTGATGAATGGCTTAATTGTATAACGTAGAAATACCAAATATATAATATGGTGAGAAGTCATTCAAGCCATAGAGCTTAACAAGAGAAAGACAGAGAAAGCCAATAATTCTTACATTAGTTGGTTCTATGTCTTAAGAGCCACTCTGTAAAAAAGTTACCAGTCAGACTGTAAAAATGAAAGGCTCCTTTTAATCTTACATTCGGTTTACACTAGTACTTGCTTCATTGACTTTTATGGAATTGTCAACACTGGTGAATACCTGGTAATCAAATCTTCAAAAACAAGTCTATAGAAACTCCTGCTAAGCTGTTAAGGAGAAAAGATACAAATGTCATTATAATTTGATGTATTGGGTTTTTTTAAAGGAAAGATTGCTTCTAAATATGGAATGTACGTGAACCTGTTATATACATGAGCAAGAAAAGCTCATGTAACCTTTTTCAGAATTACTTATCTTTCTTAATAAAGGGAGAAACATTTTAATATGTCATAATTTCCCATAATTTTATAATTACCACAAAAAAATTAAATGGATGGATGCCTCTATAAAAGTGTCAGATTTTGAAGTTGAAGCACAACTGTGCTTTTCCAACTTCCTGATTGACAGCAATTACTGTTCTCATGATCTCTCAATATGACCAAACTACTGTAATTTGGTTTGTTAGTGCTAACAAAAAAATTTCATGATTCATAGCCCTATTTTTCTGAATGATCAGCCCAACATAATTTCAGGAGGAATCCTTATCAACAGATAGCTCTATGGGGCCCATCTGCACCCTCCCTTGCACTGCTGTGATTCTCTCTGTGCTTTGTGCTGAGGATACATAAAGAAGACACCAGCAGAAAATGAACCTGACAATAAAAGGATTAGGGTGTTACACCAGATCACAGAGGAGTTCCACTTCCTCAAGAGGTAAGCAGTGGGAGCATTTGGCTACAAGAAGGAAAACCAGGCAACCTCTTGATCTGACTGGCTTAGCTTCAGGTCAGGTCAGTCATGGTTAAGTGGTCATTGCACTGGACAGGAAACCTTTACCATCTGCACTGCAGAAAAGAGCCTTATGTAGCTTCTTCCATTAAACTGAATAATGGTGCTGAATATATACATATCCTTTAAGTAGGTTTGCAGTTTTGTAAAGACCAGAGAACAATCTGATGGCAACAATTACACTATTGCTTGTCTAAGCTCTATAAACCAGCATATATTGTACACTACTCACTGACAGAAAAGACAAGATAGAAATGGAATATCTCCTATTTGAGATACATTTGAGATTTTTGTTAGCTGTATTTAAATCACAGAATTTAAAAGGGTCTAACATAGCAATAAAATCACTGGATTTTTCAATGTCACGTGATATGCAATTATCTTAAACTGGAGGTAAAAACTAGGATCTGCTTACAAATTATAGGAACAATAAGATATCATCAACTTACAGCCGGTGTCAAAACAAAGAAACAAGAACATAATTAAGGTACTTAATTCTTTTTTTAAGTCAAGACCCTCCCTGTATGAGAAATCATAGTAAAATTTTTGACCCTATCAACAATGGACTGATTAGACAGGACCCATATCTTTATTATCTACTTCCTGAATCATTCAGTATCACCCATCCCTCTACCACAATATTTTTAACTGTTTTCTAGAAATTAAAGGAGTTGTATATTTTGTGTGAGAGCAACATATAAATAGATCTTTGTAAGTTAAAAATATTTCCACGTTCCTGGCATAATCAGCTGACATTTTCACTGAGTGTGATTCAGCAGCAGAAGACAACACCTGCCCTCAGTTTTCTCCCCATATACATAATTATACTAACGTGTAGTGACTTAACACTGTGAGACAAAATGATCCCAAGGGCTTTCTCTAGCTAAAGATCTCCTTATCCCTGCAAAGAGCAGAAGGCTCTTTTTTAGAAGCAAGTTAGACCCCATACTAAGCTCCACCCACACTGTCACAGCTATACTGTCCCACCTGAAGCAGTTTAAAGCTAGTCCAGGTACCTTCCTGCACTAAACTTCAACAATTCTCTAACATCTGTGGACACAATTTAATTAGGAGTCCACAGGCTGTTCTACTCATTCTCTAAGGTGGTAGGATCCTCTTGTTTATGAGTACTGGCAGCTTCAAGCAGAGATAGCTTGGTCAGCATAGCTCCTCCTGAACCACGCAGGGGAGAAAGTAAATGAGAGGGTAAAATGTGAGAGAGCGCTAGTGGCATGTGGATGAGCTCACCTCCTGGCTTTGAATCTCTGTTCCACACTTTCTTCTTCCTTTCCACTCTTTTATGGTGGAAAATATCTTACATATATTTCTTTCTATGTTGCAGTGCCCTTATCACAACAGGATCCTGAACAGTGCTTATTAAAAACACATACATCTACAGATATCTATATAGATCGCTATCCATATACTGTAAACATCATAGAACTATTGATCCCTATGAATTCAGGAGACATCTGACAGAAGAGAAAAGCCAAACAGCAGTCTGAAAGTGTCTGGTTAATCTCTCCTGTCCTTGCGTCTCAAAGATTACGATTATGAGTCATACACTGATAAGAGACGTACATTTCTGTGTGGTCTCACTAGGAGACTTGCCATGGTATCTAAAGTCAAAATATACATACACAATACATACAATTCACTTATTTTCACCATCAAAATACCGTGAAAGCTGGGCTATAATCTGGAAACTGCTGTGACAGACTCAGCAGGTCAGGGAAAAAAGGACAAAACCTAATCCAGCTACAACCACAGAAAACTGAAGTCAAGAGAGCACAACTGTTCTACTTAGTACTGAGCCAGGGTTTAGAAACAGGTTCTCAAAGATATCAAAAACCCCTTAATCATCATAACTTTCAAGTCCCCTCTTTTCTGTCTGCTCTAAAGATTAGTGGCAATAGTTTGAATCAAAAGGTGACAGTGATTGAAGACTGAAGCATAACTAGATAAATTCCATTTATATAATAATATTTCCTGTCACGAGTGCTGTCCCACAGGGCTTGGTACTGGGACCCGTTCTCTTTAACCTCTTTATCAATGATCTGGACAAGGGCATCGAGTGCACCCTCAGCAAGTTTGCAGACGACACCAAGTTGGGTGGGAGTGTTGATCTGCTGGAGGGTAGAGAGGCTTTGCAGAGGGATCTGGACAGGCTGGATGGATGGGCTGAGACCAACAGAATGAGGTTCAATAAGGCCAAATGCTGGGTCCTGCACTTGGGTCACAACAACCCCAGGCA